>JAHDVE020011227.1:0-61225 GCA_022606495.2 Halesus radiatus
ATTAATAATTATTGTTTATAAAAAAATAATAAAGAAAACGTTATTTAAGTGATTTAAAATTAAATACCATACGTTGAACATATTCGTTTTCTTGAAATAGACAAAGATCTGGTATTATGTAATTTGTACAGGTTTTTCTACCTAGAATTATATATCGCATAAATCAACACAGCTTTCAATTCAATCGTAATTTACACCTTGACCTAAAGAGTTTTTGAATTCTCATTAAAAATATAAGATAAGATAATTTTTTTCAATAATTCAATAGTTGCACTCAATGCAACTTATTTAAATATAGTTTCAACGTTTTTTCCACAATTAGCGGCGGAGCTTTGACACGTTAATTTAACTATCAAAACATGCGAAAAGATTTTATTTTTATTAAGTAGACCGAAGAAGCCTGATATCAAAGCTAATAAAAAATTCTATTATTAAAAATTAATAATATTTCCAATGTTCAAATATTTTGCACACATTGTTAAAAAATGTTTAACCTTTGAAACAGCACTTTGTTGTACATACCGAAAAAACATAAAAAAATGTAAAACCGTTTTCACATATGAGAACAAAACCAGTTGTCCGTAGTACGCCGAGAATTCCGGTGATAAATGGCGCGAGTACTTGTTAGACACAATAATAAAGGCAAACATTCCGCCAGAATTGAAGGTTCTCCCTTGTTAATGAATAATGGTTCTGGAAAATTCGTTGAATTTAGTGTTAGACGGTGCGCTAGGTATGAAGGCTCGCTAATGAGATAATTGGTTACACGTTTACCGAACAAGTTTGCGCACTGTACATTGTACAACCCACCGAACGTTGCCAACTACTACTTGCAGTAGTTACCATCCTCGGTTTAGTTATTACTTCTAAAGTCCCGGATTAGTTATACTTCCTTAAGTTCCGGATACCAGAAAGCGGTAGTGGATATCGCTCTATTTGTTTGGTTACTTGACACTGTTTGAGAATGGATATTCTTGATTATTAAACCAAAACTAAATCCGCTTAAATTATGCAAACGGATTAGTCGAAATCGTATAAAATCATAGACATGAAATCAAAATTATTATTTATTCTCTGAAGAATAAGTTATTGTATCAAGTAATTATTCACAAAATATCCAATCCAAATTTGTCGAGTATACGTAAACAGTAAACATTAAACATAGCGCTATTAAGATTGTCTACTACTTATGATTCTAAAAAAATAACATTGTAAATAAAAGCATGTTTTTCACCTAGTTATGATTCTAAAAAAGTAACAGGGAAAACAAAATCATGTTTGATAGGTCACCTACAAGTTTCGAATAAAGTTATAGTGTAAACAATAGCAAGGTTTTTGAGATCACTGACTGATGTTTCCAAAAAGGTTTAGTCATAACCCATTTTTAAAGAGTTTCAATGTGATGAAGTTAGTCTCTTATTAAACTTTAAAATTTGTTTGAAATAACAGAACGTAGAATCTGTGATGGCTCCTTAAATAACAATACCTTGAATTCTTAATAGAAAAACCATTACAATGGTTATTGCAGTAATATTAAGGAACTCGGCACTTGGTTGAGATATAATTAATTATCTTTTTATCAAGGAGGGAGGACAGACGCTATGGTATTTTATTTTTCATTTGAAAACTTTAGAAACTCTCCCTGATTACCCTTTATTAAATTTCTTAGTACTTTCGCGCTGTGAAAACTCTTAACATTACTTTAATTTATTAACGAGAGACTGTTTTACTGGGTATAATTTGATTGCTCTTATAAAGTTGTGAAAGCTCCTTTACAGTATCTGCAGGCATCAATATCAATTTATTATGAACAATTATTTATAGATACGGTGTCAGGTGGAAATTACATAGGTGGAAATTACAAAGGTGGAAATTACACAGATGGAAATTACACAGGTGGAAATTACACAAGTGGAAATTACACAGGTGGAAATTACACCGGTGGAAATTACACAGGCGGAAATTACAAAGGTGGAAATTACATAGGTGAAAATAACACAGGTGTAAATTACACAGGTGGAAATTACACAGATGGAAATTGCACGTGCCTAATTTACACGTAAATCACACGATTAAAATTACATCTACATGAAAATATTTGAGATTATATAAATTACATGCATAATACAATTATTTTCATCACGTGTAATTTATTTCATATAATACAACATGTAACCGATACAGACGTAGTTCTACTCTATAAATGAACCTTTAAACTCCCATTGAATATTTTTGAGGAGAATCTTTTCTCCATAATTATTTTCAAAACATTTTTAATGGATGGAAGTGTTGCAGATTTGAAGGGAGCCTATAAATAATATTAGGTATATATGATTTTATCTGAGTACCGCACAAGAGTTCCAAATACTCCCAACCATCTGGAGCCAGTGTGAGAACATGGCATCCGAAATTGGGGTGTATTGTGGAGCTGAAGGATGTGGGGAGGGGAATAAGATGATATGGAGGAAGGTGGAAAGGTACTAACTACTCAGATCTGGTCACTTAACACGACTTAAGCTATTTCAAGCAATATTTCAATTCTGAATGGTGATATTAATTGTTTTGTTCGTAGAACTCATTTATTTATTTTTTTATAAAATTTAATGTAAATCTAATTTAATAATGTTATTATTAAGTTCTGCAAGTAATTTTAGTTTTTATTATTGTGACAGCTGTTTCGGCGTTTTATACTTGCAAAATTTAATAATAACATTATTAAATTTTATAAAAACAAAAACAAAAAACTGAATGGTGATATTTTACCATGGCGATACTGAAAGTATCTAACACTCTACATAAATGATGATTTCATTAATATATTTCGTTGAAAATGAACAAAAAAAAACTAAATTGGTTTTGGTTGATAGGTAAATACATATTTGTATTAATTATGGAATGCCACCGGCTGTGATATTTTAAATGAACTTTGACTTAATTAAACGTGTAATTTTGCATTATTCTGCAAATTATATAATACACTCCCTGCTACGATTAGATAAATAGAATCACTGACTAAATTAAAAAATGAAATAAAAATTTTGAGTATTAAAATAGGTCGTCCAATTATTGCTAACTACTGTGAAACACATTCTTAAAAGTGCCGACTCAATTTTGAATCTATATTTGTCTCTAGGTATATGCAATTGAATTTTTTTTATATATACTCTTATCTGGATTGTAAAACTTCGAGAATGTAACATATGTATACAATCTAACCTCTATATACCTAAATCTTAAACTAAAATCTTAAAATACCTTCCATATTTTCGTATATTTTGTTTATTTAATTATATAACTTATGTACCGCCCACGTTTATCTCGACACAGGAATTTTTCCTGTAAAACAGACATCAAACTTCCTTCGTAATTTTATATAATCAAGATTAATAATTGGTAAAACTTAAAGTTTCCCTATCAGTATTTCCCACCTTCTAAGTCTTAACACCTCTCAAATTAACAATTTATTATCAAAACGTATTTATGAAAATGGCATTCAAATTTAAGTGATTGGGGATTAAAAAAACACACATTTATAAATTTACACTGTAACTTATTTGCTTCAATTTATTGGCTGAAATATTACATCCTGTTTAAAAGTAAATAATTTTAAGAAAAATCTGTAGAATTAAAATAGAACTGATTAAACATGGCCGTGATCGCCCTTAATGGGTAAAAGCCATTTAAAAAAAAGGTTTAAAAAAAACATGTAAAGCTGAAACATTGATTAGGCCACGCAAGTTCTTATTTACGCAATAAACATCAATAAAGTATGGGAAAATTATCGTTTTCGGATACACGCAGATAAGCACAACAATAAAAAACTTTATTGCGTAAAATAATAGTCCCTACCAAATTAAAAGTTTTGGTAACCAATTTATGGAGTGCTTAAACGTGGATGAAAATTGTTTATTTTCATCGGTGTGCTGTTATGCCAAACGTAAAAAAATGATGTTCGTATTTTAACGAAAATAAACATTGATCTGCGTTCAGAAAGCGTCAAATCAGGTCAATAATTTTCAGAATCACGATTTTATCATTAATCCTCAAACTTTACGGAACCATCATCGCAGAAAAACCATCGCAAAAACAGTTTATATCCCGAAAAAAAAACGACTCCACAAAATTCATCAAAAAGATAACATTTTATTATGAAATCTTTTTTGTGATGGAAAAAATGATGAGTTATGATTTTACAATTATCCTTTCCGAAAACATATTATTACGATTTTCAATTCTAATGAAACGGTAATATCTTTTTTCACATTACATTTTCAAAGGGGGGTTGTAAAATGTAAGCATTGATTCTTTTCTGCAAGGAATTAAATAAGAAGATAAAAAAATGGTTCAATTTAATACCTCACTGCCATATATCAGTGTTGATATCAGAACTCCATAATGGATTGCTAGCTTCGCTTTCTTCTTTTTTTTTAAATTATGGTCAACTGATCAAAAATAAACCCTACAGTGGCCAGATTTGAATGGTCAGATACATCCAATATTTCTGTCCATCATCTCATTCCCCTCCCTATTACCTTCAGACTCACAGCATACCCCATTTGGAGATAACATAGTCTCACTGGCTATGATTGACCAGTTGATTGAGAGCAGCTGGTATTTTTGTGCGGTATTCAAACAAAAATAACATCACAAATTGTCATAAAAAAATCACGAATTGTTTCAGAATTCAAACAAACAAAAAAACTCTAAATCAATCATATGCATATTGAGTGCATATATTGTTAAAACCGCAGATATTACATATTTATATTATGTATATATCTGCAAAAGCAAAGGATCTTAAGATTTGGAATGATGAATCGCCTAAAACAAACCGTTTTGATAACATTTTATAAAACAATAACAAAATAATAATATGGTTTTTGGGATTACACAGTTAAGAATCAACGCTTCGTTAAATCTGATTTCAAGCTGATGTCAAGAGATACCTCGAAAACTATCTGTACCTGGTCCCAAGTAAATAATCACGTATTTGTGTGCAATTAGAGTTAGAAATGTAGAAGGCCTCGTGCAGCCCCCTCCTACATTAAGTCCAACCCGAGGAAAAACGTGATTCGAAGGCAAATTGAATATTCAACCAGGTAAATGGGTTTATTCGAGAAAGCAGGCTCTGCAGTATGTAACGTGGAATATTGAAGGCTCTAATGTAATAAATCTTTAGATTTCGAAGACTAATTGCAAAGATTTATATTTTTCTTTGAGGAAACTATAAATAATATAGTGAAGTTTACGTGTTTTTGATAAGGCGTCTGATATTGTTGTTATCAAAGTATACATTTTTTCATGATGCGCAAATAATTTATTTTAATTTCAACCTCCAAATGGGTGACTTTATTGCAGGGTTAGTCTGTTCGAGTAGAGCGGCCTTAGTAACCTCACTTTTACACATTTTTTTAGCAAGTTATCCGATATTTTTCTATGATTCCCAACAAGTACTCTACTGACTTTACTGTGTTAAGGCCATTGGTAACCATATACACATCTCCAGCTTATTATTTTATACGATACCCAGCAAGTACTCTACTGACTTTACTGTGTTAAGGCCAATGGTAACCATATACATATCTCCAGCTTATTATTTTATACGATACCCAGCAAGTACTCTACTGACTTTACTGTGTTAAGGCCATGGTAACTACATACCTATTTCCAGCTTATTATTTGACGTGAGGCGGGTTATAAAAGGGGCTAAAGGCAGTGATGTCTTGAAGATGCTCACACTAAATAAAGGAGGAATGACAAATTATACTATTGAGATTCTCACTGGTCCAATCAACGTTGCTAGTTCCAAAGTATCATTAAAATATCTGAAAAATAGACTCAACACGCTATCAACCCATCTGTATAATAGATATGACAATCGATGTGGCTACAATGGGATGCTATTCAGATTAAAACCAGTCCTATCACGCATTTAAGCTCTAGATCAGAGGATCCAAAGATATTTAACTATCGAATGTACTGAAAATCTGCATAGGGTCAGCTGTTGGTCACTATTGGCGAATCTGCTGACCATATTACAAAAACACTAATTTCACAGTTTTTTCAGAAACCAGATTGACTTGGAACCAATTTTGACAATAAATATAATAATATAATTGACGGAGAATATATGATGCGAATATGAACGGAAGAATAAGCCTGGGACGTCCGAGGAAGACATGGCACGATCAAGTGAATCAAATACTTGTGTCGGACCATGTCAGAAGTTGGAATAATAGAAGAGAATGTATGAGACATTGTATGAAAGTGAATGAAGGAAGAAGTGTATGTCAAGATGAAGTTGTTTGGCGGTCCGTCCCTCTGCCCACCCCTGCGGAGAAACGGCGTGATGTTTAGTTTAGTTAGTTAATATAAAAGCCTTTCAGAGTTACTTTTAGCAGACATATCGCTAATCTGATAATAATTAACAGCTACTATAAAAAACATGATTTTTCCCCAATAGTTTGTTGTAAATTTTGAGATATCAGGGTCAACTCTATCTGCCTTGCTTGTCTTTTAGGTGAATTCAAATTTACTAAAACAAATTTTATAGCCATCAAAGTCTATTAAGCTTTTCAGGGGAAGTGTATTTTACCACCTTACCTACCCTGTTATAGCCAATATAATTCATTCCCGTCCTTAAATAAATCCAATTAGCGAGAAAGCTTAAGTTTTTTCGTAACATGAGCTTGCCTTTTTACGCTATCTCTGCAAACTATCAAACTTCTAAATTACAGTCTTTAAATTTTCTCTTCCTCCCAAAAATATTGACTTTTATTGAGGATAAAATTAGAATACCTATTGATTATTTTCCATTTAAATTGTCAAGGCTTTTTCACTTTTGTTCTACCAGTATCTACTACTGACTGAGGCAATTCATTATATTGTAATCAGCGAGTACTTTGAATGGTTTTCGGGTACCAAAATTATGATTAATTTGGCTTTCAAGTGGTACGATCAATTTATCAGTATGCCTGAAGCTGTCTTGAGTTCAAGCGAACATTTAATGTCGTCAGATTAAGCACATAGAAAAGTGTTGATGAATATTAATTAATCCTGTCGACGGATAACTATTAATTGTATCGCCAAGGTTAGCTTAACACCGTTTCAAATAATCCTTACACATTAAATTTCGAACGAAGGCTGAATAGAATGAGAAAATATTCCAAATATATTTATTTATTTATTCATATTATCAAAACACATTATATTTTAAAATATAAACATGACGGTTCTTGGTGGTCGTAAAATAAATTATGAAATGGTTAAATGGGTTTAAAACGTTCGTTTTTAGGGATGTTTTTGCCAAAACTATGGGTCATTGTAAAATAAAAGAAAAGTTGTGAAGGGAATCCTTTTTATTTGGCGACAACCTCCTTGGTTCTGGGAATAAAGGTCATGGGTTAAACATCCTTCGATGGAAAATTAAAAAAAACCTTTCAAAAATATATTCCAGCATCATTCAAGCGTGAAAGACTCTTAGAATTACACTGTTAAGAGACCACTTCAGAATCTAAACATTGTTGCATAAAACTGGGTCCATCCTGATTGATTAGAAAACTTTAATACGATCACAAACCACCAACGATCGATCGATTCACATGAGAAAAAAAATAAGAAGAAAAATTTGATCATCTTCACCGGTGATCGGCGTGGCGAGCTACGACCAGAGATCTGTAATGCCGATCAAGCCGGGACTCGTAAGCTCCTCGAAGCCGTTTGCTATCGCGCGCAGGCCATATATATAGATGTTTGCATGCATGCATAAGCATCTCGATCCCGATCCTTGAGATTGACAAATAGAAATGGTTAATACCTGAAATAGCCTGTCATTGCGGTTCCAGTTATCCGAGACCGATATGGAATCGCTTCTTTTTTCAGTTACTTTTGGAACCGAATTTTTACAACTATGGTCTACGTCAACACGGTACACGGCGAATCGATCGATCGGCCTAAGATCAGATACTTTTGACTTGATCACTTCGATCGATCCAGGACTGGCTCGAAATGGCATTTGTCTACGTTAATAATAGCATTCCTCAATATGGGTTTACTGTACTTAAATTGCCTACGGTTAGTTTAATAGTAGTAAAATAAAATAAATAGCATTTAAAAAAATAGTATTTTGAAAAAAAAATTGTAGGTACTGATATTAATATGTTGTTTATCAAATAGGTTTATGCGGCAGCGCTTGTTGCTTAGAGATGAGATCACTCTAGATTGATGCATGTTAGGCTTAGAGGCGTCTGCCTACCAGGAGAGCAAGCGTGCTGCGGCGTGTCATCAATCTGCCTAACGTTATCACTTTGAAGCGACCCGGTCACAGTTCACTGGGATGAATCATTAATCACCTCTTCTCGTAATGCTACCCTGATACTCCTGCTATCCTGATACAGCTGTCTTGTGAGAAGTCTTAGGCTTTTGGAATTACGTAGAACACGGTGGATTATCTTTGGACATTTTGTATCAAACCTTGCTTATGAAACATGGATAAATACCATCACAATTTGAACCGCATTTTTTTTTAGCAAAAGCGTTGAAAAAGTGGTTTATTTATAAAGTAAGAATCATAAAATTATCCTAAATAAATACTTTTTTAATATACAACACAAGATTTTCAGCTACCTGGAGCCAGTGGGACTGTGGCATCTCCATTTTTGGGGAATGTTGTAAAGACGAATTAGGGAGGGAAAACAGATGGTTGAGAAATATTGAAATTACTCGTATGTGGTTATTCAGATCTACTTTATAAATATAGCTACTAATATTTAAATTTCTTCAGACCTCTGATCCCAGAACCAAGGATCTTAACCACAAAGTTTTTTTTTAGATAAATGGAGAAAATACAAAATGACGCACTTAGCAACTGATTAAACTGGAAAATGAAATTTATTTCATTATTAGAGCAGAAAGTCCAGACGATGTGAAAAATGTTATCTTTCTTATCCATGTTCATTTCACACGAGTGCAAAACCTCGATCAACATCCATGTGCCTATTTCATCTCCCTTTTCATGGTGTATTCCAAAGGGGTTAAGTTAAAATAACAGAAATGGAATAAATAAAATGTGTTCCGGGTTGAAAATGTCCGCTGTTTATCCCGGATAGCGAGGCTACCGTTTAAAGCACATCTGTGCTTTTCAGGGCTTTTAAATCATTTAACTAAAGCATCATTTTAAAGTATTATTTTATTTTCATCACAACTTTTTCTTCAAAAAGAGAATTCCTACTCGCATTATAATATATTTCTGACACAAAATCCTTTCACGTAACTGATTTTTAAATCCACCAGTGGGTAGATGAGATCTTCAGACATTTTCGCAGCTTACTCTAGGAAGAACAAAAGAATACACCTACAACACGTCAGACTATCTGAGATCGTACGAGTTTAGTAATCTTAGTTTTTCTTAGAATTACTGACTAATCCGGCTTTGGAAAGTCACCAGGGAATGCAGTAATCCTGAACTTCGCAGTATTGAAGATGGGATAGAAATTATTATCCTTCGTAGTTGAAGGACACCTATCGATATTTTTAGGACGCTATTGGGGATGATAAGGGTACAGATATAAGGGTGAAGTAAGGTCACGTGAGGCGAATACACGCTGTGAACTTTTACGTTCTCACTTCAAAAGAGCAATAATTTTAAACGAGCGAGAAGATGTTAGATAATTTAGTCACGCGTGACTTCACTTGAGATTTATTGATTTGTGGGCTCGATCATTACAACTGAAAATGCGTAAATTATGTATTTAATTCTTTGGGAACCCATCAACAGTAACCATAGGTAATTCTTGACTTTTCCAATTGATTATTAATTTGTTAATCTTACATATAAATGTGTTCAGCGCAATTTCATTAATAAAATGCGGGGTTTTTAACGCATCTCCCAACTTCACGTAAGTAGTTAGGAACGATTGAATAAAAAATTGCGTTGATTAATTTATTTAGAATGCAAAATAGTGATATTCATATTAAATACCGTCCTCAAAGGGAAAATACCTTCCAAAAAAGAGTAAAAAAATTAAATTATTCCGAAGGAACTAAAAACTAATTTTTGAGAATTAACGGATTGTTTTTAAAACGTAAAAAATACACTTTGCAGTTTTAAATACGTCAACGTTCTCAAATAAAAACTGTACAACTAGAAGTAAATAGCATTTTCCGTGATATAAATTTTTTTTTTTTTTAATTTTCTTAAAGTCAATCACGTGGGAGGCATTTTCCCGTTGATGATAATATGACGCCCTTATAATCTTACTTTAATTAAATTTTTTAAATTATATAAATTGAAAATACACTTTGTATATACCACTTTACTTAAAATATATAAATATTTCAAGTAAAGTGTTATATATTGAAATATTTATATATTTTAGGATATTTATACATTTTATTTTGAAATATTTATATATTTTAAGTAAAGTGGTATATACAAAGTGTATTTTCAATTTATATAATTAATAATGATGCCACAAAGTTACAAAGCATTTGAAGAAATTATAAATTTTTAAAATCTTATTTAACACATTTATACATTGTGCCATAGTTTGCAGATACATAGTACAAGTTGACGTAAGCACTTGTCCAGTAAAAGCTTTATAAGTTCATTGTCTTGTAACTTCCTCCTTTTTAAATACGTTTCCTTACTTTCTGACATCAAAACTAAGCATACACACCAGTAGCCCAGTAAGTAAAATGTAAAAAAAGAATCCTGCCAGGCGAGACGTGGGTCGTTGTAATAAAAATGTCCGTCGAGTCAGTAGAGGAGCATTACAGGCGTTCTGCGGACGATGCTAAGCGGATTATACGAACGGAAAAACTGCGACCTAGATTATCTACGTGAGATTCAAAGTGAAAACGGCGTACTGACACAGTAGGTCTGCAGTTCACGTGAAAATAACACTGTTAACAAGCCTGCAAATTTTTCAAAGCCTTCAATTGTGAAATTTGAACAAACGGTTTCTTTACTGTCTTTGTGTGAAGATTTTTCTTTATTGATATCGGGATGGCGATATATTAGTCCAAATATTGTAAATTACATCACGATTTTTCTCGAATGACAGGTGATAATGAAGAGGCCCTGGACAACTTTGCACGCTCTTATGTACCTACATGGTTGTTTCTCTTTCTTGCTGTATCTCTCATATAGTACACCATTTGCATGTCGCACATACGTCACAGTCACAAGTTAATTTGATCCAGCGAAATTATTATTTTATTATCATACTAGCTGATGTGTACCTGCCCTCGCTCGTTTTTTTTGGAATAAATGTATGAAGTTGTGAATTCTTGCTTATCGTTTGGGTGCCATAATTGATTTGACAGCGAAAGTAATGGCTCGTGACGACTAATACTATCTCTAAACAAAGAAACAATTTGAAATTTTTATTTCATTCCAAACATTTATTTTTTAAAAACTAAATAAAAATGTTCTTAAGCAGGTACCTACTTGTGTTTTCCATTTTCAAAATATTCTACCCAAACAAATCTCAAAACAACATGGCGGGTTCAATGTTTTTCACACTAATTTTATAGCTGTTCATAAACTGTTTAAACATTGCATTTAATTCAATTTACTCTCTTTTCAACGAAACCGTTCTAGTAGTTTCAAGAAAATCGAGGACATACAGAGAAACACTCATTTTTATGTATAGATATAGTGTGTATACGATTATTTTCAGTGGATGCTGCGATTTGAAATACGAAATGTCGAATACTTCTCCCCCCTCTTTCTCCTAAGCGTGTTTTTATTATTGCTATGTTTATTGGGAGTATAATCTTGCTATGCCGCTGCTGAAATGTATATTTTTAGACCGAGTAAACCTGCAGCAGTTTTCTCCATATTCACAATGCTTTGCTGCTGGGCTCGTCCTCGGGGATTCCGCCCCAACGAGCAGAATTAAGGGCGGCACAGTTATCACACAATACAGTAATGGGAAGCATATCTCGATCAAGATGGTATTAGATTCGGTTGTTATGTGTACTGGTTATCTCTAAATGTAATGCCATAATTACACAAAAAGGTATTTGTCGGCTACCAATTTAGACAAGCAATTATATGATAAGTGTAAATACTTTTTAACGATTTGTCGCGACTTTCAAAAGATTTTGAACGGTTTGGAATAGTTTTACATTAATGGTGATAGATTATATTTCTCCATAAGAGATGTTTTATGGCTGCAAATTTATCTTAAACTTTTATTTCATCTAAAGATGTGTAATTGTTTTGTGACGACATATTAATACTAGTTTAATTAATAAAAATAACTTATTAACGGGGAAAGGGACGTCGGAGAGTTATTATTTATTAATTCAAAATAATGATAGTATTATTACGCATTACGATAAACATAATGTTTTTAAATAGAAAAATATTTATTAAATATTTTATAAATATAGCATTATCAAAATCCAATCAGTAATATTACTTTTTTCTGACCGTTCCATTGTATGTTTCACAAAATATTTCAAATAGGAATATGATTTTTAAAGTCGAGAAAAGTATGTTTAATAATTTGTCGTTGCGTTTTTGTAAATCAACGTAACCAAAAATTTGTAAAAAATTTAAAAAAATAAATTAAAAAAACTTTTTTTTTTAATGCGGATTACCAATTTTTGTCCACACACGAATCCCAACCGCTCCAACCATCAGAAGTCAGTGAGACTATGGCATCCCCAATTGGGGTATGTTATGGGGCTGAAGGTATTGAGGAGGGGAAGGCAACGGGAAGAAATAAAGTGGTGAAGTACCTGGCTATTCAGATCTAGTCACCAAACACGGCTAAAGTCATTTCAATCAACCTTTCGAATCTGTACGGTGGTCTTTTACCAGGGAGATACTGACAGTATCTATCACTCTAGAATGTGCCGCAAAAATAAAACCCATTATTATTTTTAATGAATACATTTTGAAACAACACAATTTAAATAAATAAAATTTACATGCGCACGCCGGGATTTGAACCCGAGACCTCCGGATTCGTAGGCAAGGATCGTAACCACTGAACCATGGAGATTGTCAAAAATCGGTTGTTTGTTTTGTATACAAATCTAGAAATTTTTTTCCGACCTTGGTGAAATTTTGCACACTTGACCTTTGAAACAAGAGAAAAATCACTATCTACATGAGATTTCGAAAACCACCACCATTTTCATTATCTACCCTTTAAAGCAGAATGCTGATGCGTAATGAAATTTTACCCACTTAACATTCACAACATGAGGAAATTTTTGTACAAAACAAACAAACACGCTCGTTATGTTCAATTCTTTATATAATATAAAGATAGAAGGATAAGATTATGGCAAGTCACACAGTAAATGCCTCTCACAAGTTAGAAACATTTAAGAGTTTTAATTTAAACTTGTGCTGGAATATGTAAATATCACATTATTTGATTGCATCCGAAATCTGTGGAAGGATTCCAAATGAGTACGACATCAGTTAAGACCAAGTAACCACAATTCAGAGGGATAATATCAGTTTAATAATACCAAGTGGCACCGTCAGGCGGAGCCGTGCCATTGTGCTACTCGGGAGAGCTCGGAAAGTTTATTCATTACGAACTTTATTAGATGCAAACGAGAAAACAAAGACGCGTTAATAATTATAATTTAAGCACACACAACTGGTACCTGAATTTATCAGCTTAGAGTAGTAAAAAATAGATCTCGTCTTTACTTCTGTTCCCCTGTAAGCACAAAAATGCTTTTAATTTTAATATTTTATTTTATTTAACTAAAGTTATTATAATTTTGATAAAATTAATTCTAATATTTAATCCCTGACGACAATATTAACAAATATCAAACGAATCATGAAACGGAAAACAAAAAAAGGTAACGGTCGCATCTGAGACTTGAACCCTAAACCTCTCGGTCTATTCGGGATCAGCGCTCTACCGACTAATTGTTTAGCTACCTTATTACATTCTGTCATATTTCAATTTAAGAATGATTAATTAATCTTTTTTTGGTTTCTTTCTTTCTGTATGACTGCAAAAATGTACAAAAATTTCCGTTGCAATCTATATACTGTCTCGGATATGAATATCAGATTTTTATTTATATGGGAAATCTACATGATGGCGTCCTTTCCTGTTTCATGTTTCATTTGAGATTTGTTAATGATTAAATATTACACCATTGTATGAAGCTTTGTTGTTATCCATTATAATAATAATTAAATAATAAAACTTTGTTTCAACCACTATTTATTTATTTATTTTTTACTCCGATCGGTTTCACAATAACCGTTCCACCATCAGGGCAAAATATATGCAGTTAAAAAGTATTATTTATGTAAAATTTATTTTGTCGTATATATTTTTCCCTGATGATGGAGCGAAAGATTGAAGGAATCTAAGAAAGAAAAACATTTCAGGTCAAAAAATAACCTGAGAATATTTTAATTCCTCCTACTTCCACCATTATTAGCAGAGAAAGGTTGCTCGAGCAATGTGAAGGAGGACATAGCCAGCAGAGGATTGAACCCGCAATGGCTGGATGGAAATACGATGGATTTGTCTATTCAGTTACTAACCGGTTAATATAATTTCCTCACTTTTCAAATTATTAACCTCGATACATGCTCAGTCCTAGTGAAGTTGTTGGATTGTAAAACAATATATTTTAAATGCGAAGAAAAAAAAATATTTAAGCACATGAGCTTTTCTCGTATTGTATTTCCACGTTATAAGGCAGAAAAAGGTGAGAAAGAATAAAAGATGGGAAGGAGGAAGGTTGATAAGTGTTTGACTATACAAAACTCATCACTTAATTCGATAGATACCATGTCAAGCAACTGATGCAATGCTTCAATTATGATTTAGAATTGTGATCTTTTACCGGTGACAACTTTATCTTTCTCTGGAATAATGAGTTTTTATAGAGAATTTTAATAGATTGCGTTTATTAGTGAATTTTAATAGAGAGTATTTTTAACTGATTCCGAAAATACGTTAATAATTTGTTTTTTACATTTTGACCGACTCTAAAATGAGAAAAACAGTGATTTTGTTAGAAAAAAATAATTTAATTTGATTCTTTTCGTTTGTTAGGAGGAACGGCTGCCCCAAAATAAAAATAAATAAAATGCTTTTCATCTGTGCTAGATATTTACTAAACCTTTAATTAAAAATACATATCGTTCAATTTTTAAGTATTAATTATTTTTATTGAGATTTAAACCCCTTTTTTAATATTTAATCATTGTAGAAAATATTACTAACATAACCTAAATGAAACATGAAAACGGAATAAATGACAGAAAATAAAAATATGTAATATGGGATTAAAAATGGACAATAATATTGACTAATCTTGAATTTGAGATATGATTTCGATGAAGATGACACAAATTGAACTGATTGAAGTTGGTTAAGCGGTTGCCCCTGATAAGCAGAAGTCCTGGGTTCGAGTCCCAGATGCGACTGAAATCTTTTCATTTTCTGTGTTTTTCACGTTTCATTTAGGTTATATTAATATTATTTTCGACAATGATTAAATATATCATTTAGTTTGGATGGGTATTTTGGCCTCAAATCCAAAATGAAGTTTTGTTTGAAAATGACCGCGCATCCGTTCCTTTTCATTACGGCAAGCTAGCGCAATTTATTCAGCGAAAATACACCGTTTGGTTGGTAGGTACGTTGAATTACCGCAAGTACTATTTTAGCACGCATCGGTGGTTTAATTTACTTTACCTGCCATTATCGATAGTCCTTAGAGCACTTTCAAAAGGCACTGTAAGGACACTTATATGGCATGAAGGGAGAATGACTGGAAAAACGCATAGGCAGGAAACGTGTTTAGTTGTAGATTGCCTCTTAATTTATGCGGAAAACTAAAACGAACAGTTTTAAAATTTGATGAATAAATTTATCCGGTTAATTTATTATGTTCAAGATTAATTTCTGGAAATGAACTTTAATTTTTAAAATGAAAAATTTAATAAAAACAGTTAATATTCAATTTAAAAAAAAGTAATTTTTATTAAAAAAGTTCCGCTAGATAATTATCGATAGGGGTAATACACGAGATTTCGAAAAAACAATCTCATCCCTATTTTAACTTCTATAAGCTTCTTAATAACTCTTTCACACTTGACGTTCAAAATAAGAGGAAAACTAGCGTAGGGATAGGTGTAGGGGTAACGGTGGAGATGGTGGTAAGGTAGTATGGATAGGGGTAACAGATGACAACATCAAAACTTTCCAAACCATTCATAGCCCCGTGTAACGCCGGGAACTTAAGCAAGTTAAATAATTGTTTCATTTCATATTAAAGTTTTATACTTGAAAACAACAGAGACAAACCAACGATAAAATCACATAAATATGCATATCTTCGTTACTCTGCTTTGTTTTGCGGGGTCCACAAAATGGTTCTTATTTATTTTCAGCATTATTTATTCTCGAGCGAATATCCCGAGAGTTTTCGCACAAAGACCTGCACAAAATTACAAACTCAGCGATGCAGCTTTGGAATTATTCTTTGGAAGAATTATCAAATAAGAAGGAAAGAAAGTTCAACCGTGTCCGTGCAAGCTACCGAAAACTGTTTGATATTAATTTTCTACGTTCTAGTTTGTTTAAAGTTTATCCCATTAAGATTATAATTATACGCGTTCACAGATGGCGTTAATTTAAATATTTTAGAGAAAACACTCTTAGCACGTAATGTTTTTAAATTTAGAGATCATTTTTTTGTTGGCCGGTATACATACGGAATATGAAATGGAATATTCCTTCAAGCATCTTTTAAAAATGCAGTATTTTACTGAAACATTTCCCCACCTTCCTCTCCCCCTTTCCTTCCCCTCCCCGTTACCTTAAGCCTCACAACATTCCCCAATTGGGAATGCCATAGTCTCACTGGCTTCATACGGTTGGGAGAAGTTTGGGACTCTTGTGCGGTATTCACATATGAATTTTTTTTTTAACAAAAACAGTATTTTTTAAGTTTCCTGAAGGAATTCAGCTTCAAATCAACAAAAAAATATACCATCTCATTTTCCACATGGTTCACCGGCCAAAAAATAAATCACCAAATAAATTAAAGGCATTACGTGGTGAAAGCGTTTAAGAACAACAAAAACCGATTTGATTAGTCTAAAAAAGAAAACATAACTTTGAAATATTTGTTCAATTCAGAAATCAGGTTTGTACATAAAAAAAAAAGTTTTCAGAAGACAAATTATGGAATCTCGACGATGCGTGATTTGAAAATTTTCATCGGAATTATAAATAGGAAGACTAGGCTTATTTTGCTGAGAATAAAGAATAATACTCGAGCATGGCTCAGAATCTATTCACGTTTTTGTAGGCAGTTTTATGGCTTTACTCGGGCTTGAGTAATCTTAGTCAGATTTCAGGCTTAGAGTAATGCTTCGCTTTATTCTTACGGAGGTACAGGGCAAGAAGAACAACAATGCATCGAGGATATTATGTAACAAATTAAAGGTGGTGGTCTTCGGAGCGGATTGAACTAACAAGTCAAATGATTACAAATCCAATTTCTACTTAATTGAAAACTATCCGCAACAAGAAAGATGACAATTTTTACATAAATACCCTCTATCTGTTCGTATAACATGTCAAAAGAAAACGGTAAATGTATAAATTATTCAAAATTTCACTTGCAGAATTTGGGAAAATTACATAGTTGCCTTTTAATGATGTTATAAAATGAAGGAACCTGTGTACTTCATAAATCAAAAAAAAAAAATAAAAAAAAAATCGGTATCCGTTTTATTATCGTCATATGAATAATATCAATTCTTTTAATTTTTAATTGCATATTCAAAGAACTACGCCTGCAGATTTTTTAACTCATTTACACTGTTTATCCAGAACATACCTTAAATTTCGAAACCAAAGGCATTCATTACGTATTTTTGTATAAAGCGCATATTAAAGCTTTTGAAATTATTTTACGCTATTTATTAAATATGATGAAAAGGTTGCATCCAATAACTTCCAAAACATTTTATAACAAATATTACGATTAAAACACTTGTAAAAATTACAAAATTTTTCCTTAATTATTCACGGATACATGGTTTAAATTTTTTTTTGGATAATTTCTAAAGCTCGTTGCATTGGTTATTGCAATAAATCAGAATTTATTATTAAATGAAATTTGAAAAACCTTTTAGCATTAATCAAGTATGGGGAACCATTCATATTAACCATTTGAATAGATTCTCTATCATTTTCATGAACATTTTATATTATGTGTTCGTAGAAATAACCAGGGATATTTATTAAGCCGTCTACAGCGATGGAGATAGATTTGAAATTTACGTGCGGGAAAATATCTGAGTGCATTTTTCACTTTAACTCAGTTCATTTTTCCAACTCTGCATTTTCCTTTTAGCATTTGTGTTACATACATAAATAATTGAGTAAAGCAAAGGAATGGAACAGGCATTTAATTTTATGCGGGCTTTTGTTTAACACGATAAAAATAAAATTAATTTCGATATGTTTCTTTCAAATGAAGAAATTATTAGCGGTTTTCAGGTTCTGTCATATTATTTGGGCAATAAGCAACCGACCTTGTGACTGTCAATTATCAGTATTATTTAAAAAAAATGGTTTTTGTAGTGAAGCAAACTGAAATTATAATATAACCTTCAAATGTCCGTAAATATTTGTTTGAAAACGTTAAATAGAATGGAACAAAACAACATCTTATTAAAAAAATAATTTGTCCCTTAATGGAATAATAACTACGTATGTGTTTATATAATCTCCTAAGGCATTTAAAAACTCGACCACTTATAAAACTTTTTATATTGATAGCTTTTAGATTTCTTTCATATGGGACGTTTTATACCCCCTTTTCTAGGAAAATCTAACACGATGTGACAAATAAGGTTTAAAAAAATTGTTGAATTAGTATCATATTCTTGAAAAAAGACGATAATGACGTAAGCTTATTAATGCTCAAATTTCAAAATAAAATGTTTTATTACATTTTATAATAACGAATACTAGTTAATATTATTTGTACGATATGCGACAAATTTCAATTAAAATTTATTATTTGTATATTCCTTGTTTAATCTACTGTAAACCGAAGGGGAAAAATAAGCTGCTATGTTTTTTTCCCAATAAAAAAAACCATTAGTGTTCTCTCAAGTTGCTTGACAAATTATACAATGTTCTTTTAAGGGATAACACCCTTTGAAGATGTTTTTCTATAAAAGCATTTTCTCCATTGGAAATGTATTAAAGATATAAGTATTTGACATAAACTAAAAGCCAGCCTTAATGTAGCTGTAGGTAGTACATTTACCCATGGAAGACCGTAGTCCTACAATTGGAAATGGGAAATAACAAAAATACGTGAGATTCTGGATAAAGCTTTACGTCGTTACCCAGTGTGACAGTCCTAAGCCTTACACACGGTGCAGTGGTATTAAACATAGAAAATACCGTTTCACGAAAGCTACAAAATACGCCTGTTTCGGCAAGATAAGGAATACATCACAGTATACAATACATGAACTGCTACTACTTATGAGTTTCGAACATTATACCTGATTTTCTGTAGTAACTGGCACCCTTTGGATTATAAAGCGTTTTCAAATGCCCCGAATAAAATTCAGAACGGTTATAACTTTTTACTAAACATGAGCATGCTCTTTTTAGCAGGTTTTATGAAAGACTTGAAACACTGAAGAGGTAAATTGATAGAAGTGTGTTAACTCCACAATTCACCATAGACGAGTTTTGCTGCTTCTGGTTGCTATTTTTATAATTTTATAACAACCGTTAATTTACTACTAAATTAATTTATTTTAATATTTTTTTTACATGGAAGTAACGATATACTCTGCCATGCTACATAATTCTTTGTATAAAATTAGAATTATTGTAGAAAATTCTTACACCGAAAATTTGACAAAATAAATAAAAGATTTTCTCATATTAATTTCTGAAACCGACCAACAAAATTCATGAATTAATTCGATTTTTTCTACCTACAGTTAAAAGCTTCCAAAAAATAAAATGAATTCTTATTTTTAAATGTGGCACAATAATGAGGTTTAGTACGATATAGCTCGACTCGGCGTGTGTGTCATGAGTGAATAATTTTCTTTATATTGCAATCAACTGCGAATTGTAGTTTGAGAAAGTTTTGGGCCTGATGATGCCTACATAGTAGTTGTGGACTATAGTACCTATATTATGATGCATTCAGTGACGTGCACTGCTCTACGACCAAGGGTAGGCTGCAGTCTTTTCGATTGTAATTGCACCAACTTGCATATTTTGGTGGCCTTGAAAAATACCGCTTTTAATATGATCTTTTGTTGATGGTTGTCGCAAGGGTGACAAATGATAGTAAAATATGGTTTCCTATATATTTTTCATATTCAATTGTCATTCTCTTTTAAAAAATCTCACATCGCATATCATCATAAAATTTTCCAGATGCATTTTAAAGGTAGGCACAGCTTTTCAGTCCTTTACGAACTGCACGCCACTGGAAGCACTGTAATGTTAGTAGTGTGTAGTAAGAGGATTTATCGGTATGTGTGGGGTTATTATTTGCTCACAAGGGTTGGTAAAGAAAAGCGCCCTAGCAAAATATTATCCAAAAGAATTTATTTTATGGCGTGGAACCCGGCTTCATTTTTCTCTTGAACATAAGTATCGTGTTTGCCTATTTTTCGCAAACATAAATGTATATTTAGGACACACAAATTTACTTTATATCTCATGTATCAAAATTATCAAAAACGTTAGATTATTCTAAAAATAGAGCACTATGTTAAAATATTTATTTACACGAGATGGAGATGTGGCCATACTCAACGCTTCCGTTTTGTTATTTCGCACTTGTTTCAGTGGTTCAATAAAAAATCACTTTACCAAGGAGGCCCCTTAATGGGTTTTATTCAACGCTCTGGAGGCGGTATCCGAGCTTCCAGTCTGGCTCTCGTAGCAAAGCAAGGCGGTGGTCTGACATTGCGCCGAGGAAAAGCTCTGTCACATTAGCCTTTGTGACATTCCAGAAACGGCTCACGTAAAGCTGTGGCATCTCTAAAGAGAAACAACTAGGGGGATGAAGATACAGAGATACTATGGAATAAGGTAGAATAATACTGTATTCAAACATCCAGACCAGATGCTACCGAAGAGACAACTTGCATCCTATTAAATTTATCAGATATAAAATGCAATACGCGAATAAACTAGATAAATAATTTGAACTGAGCTGAAGAAGCAGTATCGTATTTTCTTCGACATTATTTAGAATTTTTTTTAAAATGTCGTATCTAGCTTAAAATGATATTTACATAAATTAATTAAAAATCAAAATATAAGTGATTTTTTATAGAAGAACAATATAGAGTGATACTCGAAAAGATTGCACGTATATACATCTTACATAATGTACAAAATCATTTCATTGAATGTTAATTAGTATGTCAAAATCGCTTCACTCTCAGATTGACTTTTTGATTTTTATAATACTACTGCAATGTTTAAATAATCACAATCAATTACAAGCTTGAAGTAACTGATTACCACATGGTTATCTAATTATATGTACAGATTTCGATAAAACGACTTGTTAACTGGAAGCTTATTTTAAAGAAAAATAAGCGGTATAAGAGTTTTTAATGCTTACGTTTAATTGAAGAGTACAGTTTAAAAAAATAATTATTTCTCTACAACAGGCTACATTGTAGAGATGGATGAGTTGAAACCAAGTTCTCAAATTGTTCAAAATGTAATTTAGGCATATAGTTGTATTGCAATATAATGATACAAAAATAGATATTTTATACACCCAAGGAAAATATCCTGCTAATAATCAGTTTTTAAACCACAAGTTACGGGTGTTAAAACATGGCAAAAGATGTTTAAAAACTTATCTGTTTTTAACGTGTCTAACGAGCTGCATAAAACAAGGAACACATATTGTCGTTTCTCATGTCCAATGTTTTAACTATATAAATAAAACCATGCAGGTTTTACTGAAAGATACGCACAGAATAAACCACGAACAGTGGCGTGATATTTCAAAATTAATGGCAGTAATTAGGCGGAGCGGCAAAAAGGTTAATTAAGAAAATTCTACTAGAATTCCATTACAACGTGTTCCATTTTAAAACCGTAAAAGCTTTATTATCATCTTGGTTTAAAAGTGGGTAAGCAGATTAGGGGAATTTAAATATAAATTTGTGGAATATCTGATACCGTGATATTATATATTCAGATGAAACGCTGAACCGGTGGTATAATTATTTATACCTGCGTAATGTTGTACATTTACGTTTTCGCCAGCAGATCAGACTATAAGCTTCTTTGTCTTTAAGATGGCTTATAAACGAATACATAATTGTGATGATTTATAATTGATCATTTCCGTGGCTCAAATCCAAACAATCTGATTAAATGTAGTGCCTTTTTGCATTGTACAAAATTGTGAGGAAGACCATGAAATGCGTTTGTATGAAAAAAACCCATATTTTAATGAAGTTTGAAAATACTGCCTAATATTTTGTGTTAATAAAAAATCACCATATTTTATATGTGAAAGTAAGTTCATATAAGTGAAATTAATTTAATTGGAAACTGAAAAGATAATAGCTTGGTGAGGTAAAATGTGAGTGTGAAAAAAACAATATGTTTAATATTGCTTATTGATAAGGTTTTTCCAATGAATTTTCGGTAAATTTGTTAACCCCGGATTAAAAAATACCGTAACCCTAATTCAATTATGTTATTATTAAGACCTGCAAGTATTATTTTTTTTCGAGTTTTGTTTCCGCTATTTCTAACTATGGGGTAAACAGTTTTTAACTGTAAATACCTCACAGAAGAGCGAATTTTTAATTTTCACAAATATTTTCAAAGCATATTGGTTTTACCGGTAATAAATCATTTAAAACACAATTCAAATTAAAATTGGGTGGGATTAAATAAATAAAATCATGTAAATCTTCTCAATATGGCCTAATCACAGTTTGAACACGGCTTTCAACGCCAAAACAGCTGTAACCATAATTAATAAAAAAAAAAAACTTAAATACTTGCAGAACATAATAAAAATGTTATTAAATTTGTGTACCCACTTAAAATTTTATTTTAAAAAGGAGTTGAAAATAGTAACCATTCATAATAACTAATTGATAGGATTGGGTAATTTTGCGAAGTATTAATCACTTTAAAAGCAGTAACCTATTTTAGACCTTTAGGTTGTAAGAGAAAAAAAGTCATACTATTTCAAAAGCTTGCGTAAGCTGAACAAGTATTTTTGTAATATGTTTGTTCGTATGACTGGGAAAAGCATTTTTCGACCAATTTTAGGAATATTTTCGTCTGACTTCCTTAACCAGAAAGTCGTTAAACAGGGACCAAGCACGAGCTTTGAAGCTTCAAAAATGATATTTAATTACAACACATTTGGGCGAAGTGAATTATGGGATGCATTAACCGTCAATATAATGGTAACGAATACCGCATATGACCACAAAATTTCAACGCACGCATTATAAGTTCGAGGATTTAGCGGCACTGTACTAATTAATATACGTTAATAATTTAGTTTTTAACAAACCAAAACACCATAAAAAAACTACTTCAAAGAGCAATTATGCGAGTAGGACATTGCGTTACGTGTGCGGACTTATAATGGTATAATGCAACATATTTTTACACCCACGTTCATCTCACTGTATTTATTTTTTTAAAAGAACACCCAAGTAATGATGATAAAAATACATAGGATAATTACTTGTCTTTCGGAAATTTACAAAAGGTTTTAAATAGTTTGGAGGCATTATTCGATCTCTTTATTCAACAATGACAAAGTAAATAATCACAAAATAGAAAATACATCAAATTTTCGGGATTTTCGGGTAACCGTTCACTACTCTAATCATCATCGACGCAAATTTTCAGACCTAACGAGTTTAAAATGAAAACATTATATAACGGTCAGTGATCGAGCTGGCATCACGTCTGAGTCAAACCCAGGCGTCGTGAGTTCTATTCTTCGGCTGGCTATGTTCTCCATCACGACATAAGCAACATCTTCCGCTCACTGTGATGGTAGTAGGAGATTTTCACATATTGTCAAGTTATTCGTAACCTGGGAATGTTCAATACTTTATATTACAATAAAGTGTAAAGCTTCAATAAGTATATCCTAATTCATTCGAAACTTGTAATTACTAAAAATATGTCCCTATTAAAAAAATGAATATATTAATATGCAAGATACCATCTATGGGTGTAATCATGTTCGGACAGAACTTTGCACTGTCGTGCAGATATGGCAGGCGATATATGGGAAATAATCGTCAAATAGTATTAGTGAATCTCACGGGAAATATAAGCTCGATAAAAATTACGGAATTCAACGAGGTGTCGATAACTCAATTGGTAGAGATGCCAGCTCCAGATAAACCAGAGGTTTTGATTTGATATCTCAGTCGCGACCGTATCTTTTTATTTTCTGCGTGTTCGTCTGTTTCATATTTTTATTGCGAATTATTGATATAATGAGTTGTATATTTTAATTTTGTGTTTGCACGCGCCCTATCGTACTACCCTTCAGTGTTATTTTCGTCGATGGTGCTGGAATGACGGAAACAAAGATTCACAAAAAAAACGTTTTCTATGCGTGACAACGGAAATATTCATGTTTCTTCGTTTCACCGCGCTTATTTCGAGCATGTTGTCTGGCTGGGTTGCTTTATTGAATATTTGTGGGAACGGAATTCACGCATCATTTTTTATTCAACTCGTGTTATGTGCTTTATATCCGAATAATTTGATATAATATCGGATTAATTTGAAGAAATAATATGAGTTCCCTTTTCTATGTACATTTCGGATTTGAAGGTTATTACGAGGGCGTAAACGGCGTTAAAAATTATAATGACTAATATGTTTGTATGCTATAAATATATATATTTTTATAAGTAATGTTCTGAACGCTGTAATTTATTTTGTTAATGTGTAATTGAAATGCTAATAGTACGAAATAGATTTCTTTCAAACGTAGAACAGGGTCCCCAATGAAATAAAAAACCAGAATGATTCTTTAACATTGAAACATGTATGTTAACCTAATAATCACCCCCAAACCCCCCTTCCCACCCCCGTTGATCATCCACGAAAGTTAAAAAAAATCATTATAGGGAGATTTAAAAAAAAATTGTAGCACTAACCGAACGTATCAACATGATTATCATTAAGTAGAGTTCAATATTTTATTTTCTAAGGTGCATCACATTTACTGAAATTTTCTTTTTGTTTACAGTAATCCGTTGAACAGTGTAATTCATATAAATAGCTATAAGTTTGGCTGTATATAATATCGATTGTTAATAGACGATAACATTTTACTATGACATAACTAAAATAATTTTATGATATTATCAATTGAAATTTATTCTACCTGACAACACTTAAAATTCTAAAAATTGAGGCTTGAAGAGTTTTAATCTATTTTATTCGATTTGTAGTGGTGGTAAATTTAATTGAGTAGAGTGCTCTTGATTTAAGGTACTAAATACAAGTGGTATTCGTTTGTTCAGTCTAAATTTAGAATAAAGCGAATTTTGGGTGAAATGTCACTAAAATGCGCTTTATAAATAAAATAATGTTTCGGTTTTGGAAAATGCCCTGCATTTTTTTGTGATGCTTTATTGGACAAGGTGGACTGATATTTCGGCTGGTTCTTCAAACCAGTCATCTTCAGAGTCTTACTCTCGAGTTTCAGGCTCTCACCAAAGGCCGTTAACCGAAATGAGTTAGGATTATTTCGTCACAATATTCACCACATTCATTATTAAAATGCAAATCTCACGAACAATATGAATATTTCCGTATAATTTTTGAGCTCCCCTATCTGGAGCTTTGATGGTTTCGAAATTGCCTTCCGTGGAATATTAAAATGTTCAAACTTCTCATGTTTTCTCTAAGCACACCAAAAGTTCACACAAATTTCACCAAAGCATTTTTAGAGCTTTGAAAACGTACAAAATTTACACACATTAAAACAATCTAGAATTTTGGAAACAACATTTATACATCATAAATTTATTGATCACTTTGTACAATTTTAGGAGATTTATGTTTACAAATCCAGACATTAAAACTTTTCTTTCTATTCTTTAAAACGATCATCATTTCTCGTCAAATCTCATAATATTGTCATGGTTAAAAATATAATAAACAGCAGTAAAATGGAAAAATCTGACCTGAATTTGTGTAGTCCGGTATCCAAATGTTATATTTTTTTATCCTTTTTGGTTCACCTTCTCTCCAATTTAAAATACTTCACTTTATAATATATTCACTTATTGTAACGAAGATTAATTTAAACACTTCCTTTTTAAGTTCCAGTTAAGTACCTATACACTTTTGTCTAAGAATAAGGAATGGAATTATTATTTTTATGGATTTACGAGATAGGAATTATGATTAAAAAAAACAAGGTAGAAAACTACATAAACGTATAAAAAAAGATAGATAATTTCATTTGGTTTAAAGTGCCTTAATTTAATTAAACGTTGTATAATTTTACGTATCTCAAAACTCCAGAAAGGTGGTACAATCCCATCATTTGCATTTAATACAATGAATATGATATTTGAAAGTATTATTAAATAAAATAATAATGTAAGGGTAAAAACACAAAATAAATAAATACAACAAAAACTTATAAAAACATATAATATAAAAACATACAATAATAATCAAAAGGTACTGATATGCCTTTCTCTTATTGAATGATTGTAAATTATGAAATAAACAACTTATTTTTCGACAGTTTAATGACAAATTATCAGTTCATTCAAAAGCTTATTTTGTAAAACAACTTAAAGTAGTTGTTATACCTATAATATCCATAAAAGGACGATCTACAAAATTTTATTATATTTAGAGCTCATCACCTGTGAGTTTTAAGTGCGAAAGGCATATAGGCGTTTTATCACAAAGATATTGTTCATGTTGAAATTTTACATATAATTTTGTTATTTGTGCTATCGGCTGTAATTAAATACGTTGTTATTAAATGAAAATTGACGCCATAAGAGAAATATTCGGGCTCACCAAAACTGACGGATTAACGTGATGGCGGATTAAAATTAAGCCCCCGCTACTAAATCGGCACTTTTGGCTTTTAGTCGAACCTCAATTTGCCCAGGACAATGTTGTTCAGGCGAGTCGATAATGGCTCTCATGGATAAGTTGTATTTTCGGAAATATCAGCGCTACAGCTGTGACTGGCGTGGAAATAAAATTAGCGAAATATTTGGATTGCTTGCTCGTGAATTGTATTTAATTATTACAGAATGCCAACGACGAATTAATTACATCGCTGTTCAAATAAAACTACGAAAAATAATTTCATGCTAGCACCCATGGAAAAAGATTTTTCATTGCAATTTGGCTCATTTAGGGCGAATGAAATTCTTTGTATTTCTTGGACATTAACTATGTTACAATTTCTAGACATTGTGTTTTGAAGAGTTTTATTAACCGTGTACATACCCACCATGATACTTGATTTTATTTATTTGCTACCGTTTTCGACACATCTTTGAATATTTTTGAATTTCCGGTGAGAGAGAATAGCTCAATTCATTTTGTTTGAAGAATAATTGAAAGGCACATGAAAAGTAATTAAACTTTCTTTTAAAAAACGGTTTAGCGTAAAATATTAAGTAGATCGACGTATTTTGAATTTCAAAGTGGATTACGGAAGCATCTTCGTCGACGTCTCGTTTATAAGTGAATAAAAGCAAGCGGGTCGCCATTATTATGTATTTTCTCATACGAAGAGAGAAAGAGAGGAGCCAAAAGCGGTGAATCATAGAAGAAGGTGATCGGAGGAACGGGTACCAGGGTAGAACGAAAGGCGCGATAGGTCGAGAGTGTCTCGTCCTATGCATACGAATGAGGAGCGCACGAGCCGCGAAATTCTTTCCCGCACCGCCTAATGAAACACTCGAAGCCTGCAAACTCCCGGGCGTATTATTTTCGATCTACTTGCTTCATCTACGCTTCTGGTACTGAATTATAATCAGTGTTTATTTTGGGTTGATTTTTTGTGCGCCTGAATTTAGAAAAAAAAATTTATTAGATGACGGCACATATGACGTGCACAAAACAACATTTTATAAACACACGTTGTTAAATTTTGTGCCAATTCTTGTTATACTTTAATTGAAGAAAAAAAAAATTTACGCATTGATTAACTGAATATGAAGCTTTCATTTAGCAAATATGAACTCATTGAAAAAATAGGTCCATTTAATTTTAGTCAAGATTTATATAAAACCTACTAGTTTTACTACCTTGCAAGTGGGAACTAATAATATCGATTTCCGTAATTTTTTTGATAAAGCTGCATAGCTTAAGACCGAGCTAACTAACGTGGCAAGCAATAAATATGATTAAAAAAACTCCAGCGGTGCAAGTTTTATTATATAACAGCTTACGGTTGAAGAGTTTTTCCGCTCTGTACAAACGTTTTTCGAATTTTCGGAACAGTTTTCTGCTATGGAGCCATACACAGCGCTGTATAACGAATAGCGAACCCCTCTCCCAATAAAACACTCCTCCTATTTGTCAATCAATCTAATTCGTTTTCCGCACTGCCTTTCTCTGTTTGGGCTGGAAAAGATAGTGAAAAGTTGATTTTACTTTCGCTAATGCTTTCGGAGAGAGAGGGTTGGTCCAGGGATGAAAAATGAATCCGGAACATGAAATTGATATACGGACAGAATGCTTTATCTTGCATTACGAATGTTATTTAATAGGAAAGTTTCCTTTGTTCCACGCTTCTGCATGGCCCGCATACTGATGAATTACTGTGTATTTGAAAGTGTATTACTTTTGATGGTAGTATTTTTACAATAAATTTCGTAAGAAACTCTTTTAAAATATATTATTTTAATTTTAATAAAAAAAATACTTTGGATAAGACCTTTGCATAAAAAATATGTGCACACACTTACTTCCGATTTGCAAGTATTTTAGTAACCGTTGTTTGGGGTGAGGAATCCTTGAATTTCATTAAATTTAATCTGTACAAGACTATAATCATGCATCATGATTTGGAGCCTTGTCTTATGTTGATACATATAATAAGAACGTTCAAAGCTTCATAAGAATGATTAACATGGCGTTGCGGACTGAAAAAAATCACATTGACTTTGAATTTTTAGTCAAAAATACTTGAAATATAACATAACGTTGCAGTTCACTGTAAAAGAGCGTTAAATTATTAAAAAAATAGATTTGGCACTTAAGAAACAGAACGAATAATAATTTTATTGGTAAATCAATAATGCATTTAAAGGGTGTAGTTTAAAAGAGTTTCTTTAAAAAAATATGACGTTATTACGACTAAGTAAAACTTTCAATGAAACATACAATTATTGATTGAATCATCGGTAAAATGTGTAGGAACGTCAATAATTTCTAACGTGTTACCAAACGAATAAATTGCTTTTTATAGCAATGCAATGCAGTGGGTAGAATGAACACGGAAACAAGAATACGTGATGGGAAAACGATTACGTTTTTTAGCCAGATATATCATGAAAAATTCAACGCTTATCGTGGAAACGATAATTGTTAAAATTAAATGAAACAATAAAACTTCGTTTTAACCCCTTTTTATGTTTAACGCCGACCTGTTTCGTACCAACCGTTCCATCGCCAGAGAAAAATATATACTAAACAATATTACAAAATTATGGCAGAACATACATATTATGTATCACAGTGGGGGTGGGGTCGTAACTAGGGTTTAGTAAAGAGTGGAGGAAGAGATAGAGATTGAAAAGGTGAAAGGAAACGTATATGGAGGTAAAAGATACATATATTTTAATTTTATATATGTTTCCTTTTTCCATTCCCTAGAGAGATAGAGATTGAAAAGTTGAAAGGAAATATATTAAAAATATAGCTGTAAAATTGGTTTCTTTAAAAAAATAAATATATTTACTTTCACCACTCCCTCAGTCTATATCTCTTCCCCCACTTTTTACTAATCCCTAGTCACGCCCCCAACCCCTCTGTGACATCTTATACGAATATTCAATCATAATTTTGTAATATTGTTTAGTATACATTTTGTCCTAATGAATGGTAGATACTTATGTTAAATGGCATAAATTTGCCTTAAATTTCTAAGTATCAACTAAATTTTTAAACGATTTGTATTGTTTTTGATATTCATACGTTTAGTTCTTTCAATCTAGAATTTATAAAGTAGGTAAAGAAGAACATAATGACACGTATTGGAATCAGATTGATTACAATTTTTCAATACTAAATTATAAATTCATGAAGAAGTCAAAATAATCAAGAAAAACATAAAAGTGCATTTATCACATAAAGTTGACGAAAGAAATATGTAATATCCTTCTTTTCCCCGTTCCAATAATGGGTTTAGGGAAAAACTAGTTAAAATAATAAATTTTTTAATAATTCATCATTGTCTAGCAAGTAATGTTCTCAATTAAGAAAAAAAGATGAATATATCTACTGCCCAGTAGAAGGCACAAGTGGGAAGAAAAAAGAATAATTTGGTGTATTAAAAATACATTCCTCATTAATAAATTTAACGTGAATTTTTAGAAAATACTAGTTTAAGACAAAATATGCAAGCATAGGCCGTTAATGTACTTCGGCAGATTTAAACGGTCAACGTAACTTTTAAGGTTATATTTGGAATGTAGCCACTTGTGCATTCAACAATACGAGGCTACTCGAGTATGTTTCGTCTTAAAATGAGTAAGAAAATTTCATTCTTCGGCGACGGGTTTTATTGGCACTAGCTCAAGTGACCTTTCAAATATGAAATTGAAATGAAAAACTTTTTAAATGAGAAATTTAAAATCCATCAAGTGGCTTGTGAAGACTTTATGCACTTGATTACGTATTCTTTAATTTATTAAACATGCAGAAGTTTTTTTTTCCTTCATTATTATCGACACTTTGTCGAGGTACTGAAAATTATATACTCATTTAAAGTACTTTTCGAGTGTTCTGATAAAATTGCAAAACGCTAATTAAAAGTTAGCAAGACATGTTTATTTCATTGAAGGCTTACACAGTATTGATCTATGGTGTAGCAGTTAACTGGTCGTATTTCATTCCTTCCTGTCACGTTCGCTGGTGACACCAATATATTATTTTTGGATTGAGCAGAAGCTTATTGAGAGCAGGAATCCATACGTAAGCTTTCTATCGGAGGCACATGGATAATATATATCTTTTGCTGATTCTAGTGACTGAAGAAAAGTGTCCTTTTGGCTGAAAGAAAGTACGCACTGTGTTATCAAAAGGAAATGGGCAGATTCATAAATTTGTTAAATAAACATCAGTTTTCAATATTAACTTCAGATGATTCCAAATTACGTACTCATTCATGTTTTCGATTTAACTCAAACGAAGGTGATGAACTTTTTACCCATGAGTATTCAAAGCTCGTTTAGATGTGTTTATTGAAAAAAGAGCAAGCTTTAATGGGTAACCGTATTAATTTATAAATGGAACCGCATCATTAGTATGGATCAGTAAATCTTTAATTTTCGTATTTAATAAATCTTAGAATGGCCGAAATAAAAGCATCCTTGCAATTCCAGTTAAGGGTTGGGATAAAATGGAATCCCATTCGGTAAAATCACCGTGAGAAATAGCTTTTAAATTGACTTTCAATGTTTATGACTTTTATACGGAGTGGAAGAGAATGGGAAAATAACCGGAGTGGCTGTTTTATGTGCTAAATAAATAAAGACATCTATTTAGAAGCGTGGTCGAAATAGTTGCACGATGTAGGTCAAATGTCTCACTGACAATAAACATACTCGTATACAATAAGCTCTGAAAGGTTCTGTGAAGACCCATAAAAGAGAAGAGGGAATTAATGGGGAGAAAAAAATGCAAGTATTTCAGTAGAATTTCCCCACAATGCAGTGTAGCATTATGATACCAAAATAATAAACTTCTGCAAAGAGAGTTTATCAAAGCCATGAAAGGGGATTTAAAGACTCCCCCCTAATATGCATCGTGGTTAATATATATATATTTCCTTCTTAATATATATGTAGTTGTTTTTCTGTTTCATATCGGAGTGGAGAATGGCCTATATTGCATGAAAGGTAATAATATATTAAACGTGATATCGGTTACAAACTCGCGTGTGTAGTTATCTTCAATTAAGATTGAATAATTTACATTCAACACAATTGATCGTGCAAATTGTTCAGTAAATAAAATATTTAACCTGTTACCGAGTAACAAACACCGACAGTGAACGTAATGGAAGTAAGAATATATTTGACATACGTATAAAGTATATTGTAAAAGTAAAAGTGAAAAATATTTTAAATAAAAATAAGGAAAAGGGTAATGGCCTGAAATTTTGGTTTTAGTATGAAGCTAAGATTTGAATTGAGATAATAAGTTTTCCTTTCACTAAATAAAATAACTCAAACTGAAACCTTGCCTTATCAAGAGATTTACACCACTTGTCGAATTAATAATTTCAGTTGACTTATATTAAATATGTTGAGTAACATGTGTGTTTTCATAGAAAAATATGTAAAAAATCCTAATGTATGTGTTCAAAAATAAATCATACACATAACAATTATGATAAAAAAATGTTATTTTAACAGAATCTTCACTTTATTCAGCGCCAACTAACGAAGTAACACTTGCTCTGACACTACACACATTGTTTAAGATCATCTCTACACCAAATATCATGTAGCTCCAATACGAGACGGCGTGATCCCGTCAGATGATATGCAAATATCCACTCAAACACCTGCTGCCACTCAAAATCCACGGACGTTCAAGTGCACCTGAGACCTCAAATAAACAATTCTACTTGAAGGGTGGGATATTTCAAATATTTTTTTGATCTATTAAGTGACACGAGCGCGCCATTATTTTGTTTGGATTTTCCTTCTATGCACCGCTCGAGGCCGCAGCTCGACGGATACTGACCAAGGGAGCGAATCCTAAAATCCATCCTACCCACGGCACTTAACACCAAAAGCCAAAAGGAAATAAGCAAGGACGTGTAATTCTCTCCACGACGCTGTAACTACTAACTTGAAAATGATTTGTTCATTTCTACTCTGTGGATGTGTTTTATTCACTGCTTGAACGACGGTTCGCTCTTTCTGTTTGAGTCTGTTGCGCGCGCAGGTGAGCCGCCATTTTCGAGACCTCCTGTCTCCTGTGAGTGGAGCTTCTCGCTCGCAAGCACGCTACGAGAGTGCTACGAATACTCGTAGAGCGTCTACAGACCGGCCCCACGCGCTGTAGCCATCTGCCGCGGCCGTAGCGGTTGCACGCATTTTTTGTAACGTTAGTGTCATTATTTCATATAAACATAAACAATGCTGGCAAACCAATATGGTAAGAAGGAAGGCGTGTAAATATGGAATAAGAAGATTATTCATTTTTAGTCTTTTAGAATCATTCTAAATATCGGAAGAAAGGCACTTCATAAGATAGATGATCATTTCCCCTTTATTATGGTCTTATTACAGAGCAAGTAGTAGATCAAAAATGAATTATTTGAAACAGTTAAGCCCTTGTTGGGGAAAACGGCCGCAGAAAATTTAATGTACCAGAAAAATTATAAATTTGAATATTTCACAAAACCAAAGATTATGTTTTTCTAATATAAACACACACATTTATTTTAACCCACTTCAATTTAATATATCGATCGACCGGTTTACGAAGAACTCTTCCTTCGTCAGGACCATAATAAAATTAACAAAATATATAAAATAATGACCGACATACATACATATTTGGGTATTGGAGTGGTAGGCGACCAAAAGGGAAGGGGTAAGTAACTGTTTTTCAGGAGGAACAGAGCGGTTCACTTAAAAAAATATCTAGAATAGGACTATAAAGATAAATTTAATTGATTATTCAATATAGGCACTAGAAATAATATTTAGTGATTTTTTTATTTAAATTTCACTTGATATATATTAAAATGAAGTGCTTTAAATCAAAATCACGAGTTTATATTATAATTATGAAAAGTCACAAATTGAATGTTTTTTACGAATTTGTATTATTTTTTTAACTATCGAGATAAGTTTTGAATTTTATGTAAATCATTAAGGCCTCAATGGAGTATATATCTTATAAGATGTAAAAATTTATTCTCAACGATATTCCAACAAATGACGCTTTATCATAATTCTAGCCTATTGTTGAATAAAGGTAGACACTTAATTTCACCAAGTGTCTTCATTTAAAGCAAATCCATTTTAATAATATAATTATAAGTTCTTCAAGTATCTTTATTTTTTATTATCATAAAAGTTGTTTCGGCATTCAAAGTCATTTTTAAACTGTTTTGAAATATTTGAAAATTGCTCTGATCACCGAAACAGCTGTCAACAATAATAAAAAAAACTTGGAGAATTTAATAATAACATTATTAGATATAATTTACTTTAAATAAAAAAATAAATAAATGGAGGTTTACGAAGAATATACAATAACAATTAATTACTAATTCATCAATAGTGTTTTTTTCAATATTTTTTATAAAACAATAATTTTTATCTCGGTTTGAGTTCCGACTGTACAAAACAAAGTACTTAGTACTGAACAAACAGTGCAGTAAGTATGATATAAACACATACATTCGTTTTAAAGCACTTCAATTTAATATAATGATCTACCGGAATCGGAATTACCCTTCCTTCGTCAGGACTCCATTAAAACTGTAGTGCTAATACACTCCTTACATATAAAATAATGTTTATATAGTCCTGACGAAGGAAGGGTACTTCCGAAACCGGTCGATCATTCTATTAAATTAAGGTGTTATGAAACAAATGTATGTGTTTATGTAGTAATTATGGCAAACCACAAAGTAAACGATTTTACGAATAATCTAATAAGTACAATATTTACATACAGATGAATGGTAATCCAATTTATAAGAATAACTTGTTGAAGCTGATGAAAAAACCTTATTGTAGTACACTATCATTGTGGATAATATTAACAAATATAAAATGAATCATTTTTATTTCTATAAAGAAAGATAAACATTCCTGGGTTACGGAACAGAAAAAGATAATATTTAATTTAGGATAATATTCTGAATTCTTAGATAGAAATACGATCTTGATAAGAATGACTGCAAAAAAAAATTAGACCTCATTAGCTCAACGGTAGAGTATTGTGCCAGTTAGACAGAGGTCCTGGGAGCAATTTCCAGATGCGACTGTTACCTATTTATTTGTGTCTTTTTTTATTATTTTGTTAGATATTTGTTAATACTTTCTTCAATTATTAAATATTACAAATAATAACACGAGTTAGTATAATAAGAGTGTTGCTATTGCGAGATACGATTGTTAAAAATCTAATAATTGGTTTTAATTATGATAATATGTGAATAGCTAGGAACTTTCCAAAAAATGTTTTTAATTATGATAATATGTGAACAGCTAGGAACTTTCCAAACAAAGTTTTTAATTATGATATTATGTGAATAACTAGGAACTTTCCAAACAATGTTTTTAATTATGATAATATGTGATTAGCTACGAACTTTCCAAACAATGTTTTTAATTATGATAATATGTGAATAGCTAGGAACTTTCCAAAAAATGTTTTTAAATATGATAATATGTGAATAGCTGGGAACTTTTCAAAAAATGTTTTTAATTATGATAATATGTGAATAGCTGGGAACTTTCCAAAAAATGTTTTTAATTATGATAATATGTGAATAGCTAGGAACTTTCCAAACAGTGTTTTTTATTCACTTCCCCATTTATTTCCACCTTAAAATTTATACCTATTCCAATCATTCTGTGCACTGAAACACTTCTTATATAATTAAAAAAGAATTTCATTAATCTTTCTTACCCAGAAAGAACTATAAATATTTGGAAATAAATATTACACATTAGCAAAAGGAATAGTGTACTAAGAGCATACATTCTCAACGATTTAAGTAAGATTATATTATAATAGTAAATAATATATAAATATTTCTAGGTGCTTCGGAGGTCGGAGGACTAATGACCTGTTTCACAACTGTTATAGTAAAATGAACGTTTACAATAATAAACCGGTAGATTTATCAAGAGAATGGATAACTTATTACATATTCACATACTCATCATGGATTCAAAATTTATTTATGTCTATGGCATAGAACCATAGAGGCTAGCTAAATTCAGTACATTTATAACCAAATCATTCATGGAAGCGAGGGTTTGAATATACGAGGGACTCGGGTAGTGTACAAAGCATGTCACAATTGTTATCGTCATTGTTAGTTGCGACCACGTGAATATTCCGCAAAAACATTATTATCAAAGAGGAATTAGAGCCAAAACATGTGTCGAAATTATGACGATTTTTTTTTCTTTATTATATTTGTTTTAATTCATACTATGCAGAAAACATTACAATATTATTACTATTTTCCCACTAGCAACAGGTTGGTTGAAAGAAACTGGCAAATTACAATAAGGTCGTCATTAATATAATTTGTATACTATGTAGTATTAATAAATAAATAATATGATTACAACAAGTTAAGTTGCCTTCCTTAATTTTATTAAGTAGTGATAATTTCTTACCAGAGTAAAATATATATTTATAATTTCTTCAAATGATTAATAACTTTGTGGCGTCATTATTAATTATATAATTAAAAATACACTTCGTATACACCACTTTCATTAAAGTTTTTTAGTTTATCAATTAATACATATTTGACAAGTCAAAGCAATTTTCACCAATAAAATGTATACATAATTTGTCTCGACGCCATCTCTTTTAGGGATTTAGCCGTTACAAGCCTTTCTCATACTAATAAAGTTGGTTGTTTACAGGTGAAAATATAATAAAAACAGTAATTATTGAATGAAACACTAGTATATATTGATTAACTTGGCAGGTTTGCGATAAGCCGACGTAGCTCAACGGTAGAGCATCTGACCGGACATCAGAAGGGTGCAGGTTCGAGTCATGTCGGCGACATTTATCTTTGCTCGGAAAGGTTTTTTTTTCAATTTGGATGATTGTTTCAGGCTAATAATTATTGTTTATAAAAATAATTGTTACCCTTTGCGCTATGCACAAAAATCTTGTCTTAAGTTTTTAAGAACTTTAGTTTATTAATTAATATATAAATATATATTTCGTTAACAAATTCATATGGGCTATTTTTAAGGTTTTTAATGAAACATGAGAATTTTTTCCCTTGAGTTTTTTCAGTTTGCAACATAATTTTTATTAGCTTAAAATTATGCATAAGACATATGTAAATGCCATATTGGTTGTTCAATATTTTAAGCTTCTTCAATTATCGATGAAAAAAAAAAAGTATTTTTTAAATGGTTTTTTAATAAAACATTATTTCAGTATATATAATACAGAAAACTCTATTTCGAATGATATATATAGCATGCACGTAATTACAAATTTGTTGGAGGGTTTTCAGAATTTCAGAGTATACTTGACGGGGTGTGAAACGCGATTGAATGTACCCAACCAGCAAAAGACCACGAAGAATACACATTTTTCATCAGAAAAATCCCGGAAATGCTATATGGCCTACCCGGGAATACGGTCTGCGAGGGGCAGTAAATACTTTGCCATCATAAATATTTAAAAAAAAAAACCACAAACGAAAAATCGTTTCGTTTGCTTTGCAGTTTATTTATTCACGCGACAAATTCAACAGATGCTTTCAAGGATTTTTGATGAATGAATAAATAAATTAGCAGCAGTACTAAAAATCAAGGACATTTCTTTTTATACCACCTTAGGTGCAATAATTTATTGAAATGCATAAAAACAAATTCAGCGTATAAAATCATTCACGATTTGAGTAGCACAAAGCGATTAAATACCTAAATTAGAATTTTTTTAAGCAGCGTATCATCCCATCATTGTGGGAAAAAGAAACGAATAACAGGTTTCGAAACTGTTAATTTTTGATAGTGTTGGCTAAAGTTACTTTACAGGGCCGAGCTACAACTTCAACGATTTTTAAATTTATGTGCATCGAACTACCACACATTTCTAATTAATTCAAAAACTGATTATTCAGCTTGGGCATACGATCCCGATATAAGCAACAATACAGAAATTTAACGAAAAACCTAGATGTTAAATGTCCAGTTAGTAGCCTATGACAAAACCGGGTAAAACAAATGGACCAAGGATGCTGATAGGAATGCTTCAATGCACATTCTTGAAGGGTTTAGGGTCCCCAAATCCACAAGGAAAAGGGGATGAAAATAATATTGACGACTTCATATCGTATAATTTTATCTTGCTCTGTTGTTATTTGTACCTACGTGATATTTTATTATTTACTCCCCTTGTTTCTAAATTGTTATATTATAATACCTGCTCATGAATATTTCATATCATACTTTTAATTTGCATATATATATTATAGTAACAGGTATACTATATAGTATATCTGTTATTTTACAATTATATTAGGTTAGGTTAGTTAGTAGAAAGCGCACTTGAGGTGAACCTTCACAAAACTGCGATATAGAAATTTACTCTTATTTTTATTATTATTTATTTCACTGTAACTTGCGAGTGATCAGAAAATTATCAACTTTAAAATTATTTTGATATTTTTGTTTGCTGCCAACGTTATTCCTTGACCCACTTCAATAATTGCACATTTCGATAGACGAACGTTGCTATTTCATAAATAAATTCATAGTGATCCGATGTTTGATTCCACAAGTTCCTTCGGTTGTTCAAAACATACTATATCTCAAGGGGAAATAACCCATCATTGAATCGCACCGCCTTCAGCATTGCATTACGATCCAGGAAACAAACTTTATTCGTAACCAGGACGTGGTTACTTATTATGCAATTTGACCGCTATATTACCTATTATCTTCAAATGAAATATTTAATGAAGTAATATTATAACCACGTGATTTCGTGATTATAAACAAAGTGATTATTTTATTTCATTAACATGTCAAACAACAAAGTAACTGCCTTCCATTGAAATAATCTATGATTGGAAGCTTTTAGCAAAATTGACAAAATGGTTATAATTCGGATGTCAATATAAAAATTTGCTAGAAGTATAAAATCAAACTAATATTTTGGTTAGAATATTTATTTTCTATTTTGAAATCACTAATTGAAGCTTATAAATCTCACTGAAATATATTTTTAATAACTTTTAACAACTCACATAATGAAATAAGCAGACGAAAAGACACGAAAAAGATAACGGTAGCAGCTTGGACTCTAACCCAGGACCTCATGGTTTATCCGGGACCTTAAGCTCTAATCCACTGAGCTACAGCTACCCCAATCTGCCCCGTCTAAGAATATTTACCTTTTAGCATATTTGGGGTATAATAATTTTACTTTAGTTTAAAAGTTTTTCCTTTTCCATTACCAAATTAGTTTTGAAGTAATAATCAAACCACGCTTATTTAAACTGCTCACATTATGTTAGCGGTCAGCAACTACGAAATTTCGAAGTTCCTACGAGCAGCCCCCAATATGTTCGGTAATTTTGTTGCGTGGTCATTAGGAAGTGAGTTACAAAGTGATAAAATAACAAGCAGTTAGTCAGTTAGTGACAAATAACAGGCCACGTGTTGTGCGTACCAGGACAGGCAGGCTGCACATGGGCGACGTATACAGGATGGAAAAAATTCGAACACCTGCATCATTTCATATTAATGTTGTTAAGACAATCCGATTTCTACTTTAAATGAATTATTATCATTAAACAATCTTATGAACATAAAATGCATACATTATATGTACTAAATTTCACGTAAGATATAACAAATTTAGAGCGGTTATCATTTTTTTAAATTTTAATATTCCAGAGGAACTTCCTGTAATTGTCCTTATATCTTGAGATAGCAAAGTTTCGTTACTTCAATCTAGAATGTCGCTTTATAAATCCTTGTACCTAAAATGTAATATAATAAAATAAAGTTTTTATTTTATTTTTTATTTAGGAAATGATTGTAAATTTATTGGACCCATTTTCATTGAAACTAAAAACAGATAGTTACAATAAAGCTTGCAATTTATAGAGAGCTTTTTTTATTTCGAGGTTATTTTATAACAAATTTGTTTCAAGTGGCGCATCTGATGATTCCCTTGAATATACGTCTATCGCGTCGTTACACCCTGTACACAAACCAGACCTCAGAACAACCTTCCCAGGGCTAAGGACTGAGGGTCGGGAGCCAGGGGAGGAAAGGAAACAAAGGGGTAAAGAACCGAAGGGCCCCGTAATGTAAGCCCTTTCTCCCTCCAACCCCTCGCAAACACCACCAAAGAAGGCAACAAGGGCTTATTGATTTTCGGCGTATGGCGCCATCCCCCTCGCTCGTATCAACACACACATAGTCCCGGCCTTTTCTCTCCGGGTGCTCAGACGGACGACTTTGAATCGATAGGAAAGCAGTAAGTAAAATAAAGGCTCACTTAAATAGATTTTCTATAAGGTACGACATTAATTTTTATTCTAATGACACCGCGTTTGCTGATTTGGACTTTGGTATTGTCCGGATAAACCTTGAAACTTGTGCGTAGATCTGTCTCGCTCGCTACCATTGCGAGTTCTAATCTTTCTTCTTGTATTATTCATAGTGTCTCTTTCATACCCACTGAATGCTCCGGAAATATTTAACCCCTTTTATTGGTCTGTTAGAGGGGAGAGAGTTTGGGGTCACGCTGTTGGAACTTGTTGCGTTGGAGCTGAAGAAAGGACAACGGATGGGTTTACGGATGACCATAACGAATAAAATTTTAATTAAAAACCCTAACTCCACGAATATTACTTCTAATTAGGATAAGCCCCACATGACTATAATTAATTTTGTGTAATAAAAATTTCTCAGCCATTAAAATTTTATGTTCAAAATAATAATAATAATAATAATGTAACTAAGTCAAACAATTTTCTCATGAAAAAACAGTTTTTTCTACGTTTTAACTTTTAAGGCTGTTAATTTTTTTAATGTTGGGAGTCCCATAGTGGGAACCAGGCAACTACAAAACCTTCGCAATTTGGAATATTGAGAGGTGTAATGTATTGGGAAGCGGAATGAGACACGCGAGAAGATGCAGATTTCTCTGGCTAGTTCTAAATTATTGGAACGTTTTATATTTAGCAAATTCAAATTGAAGATAATCTTTTTTAGAGTTAATTTTTAGGGTCCAGTAAAACTTAACATTTTCAATCATTTGTTTCACCCGGTTTTCAAGTGGGGAAATTTTATTGTAGTTTCATATTTTCTAGAGCAATTCGTAAAAGTTTACAAGAAGAATGCAAAGACGATAAAAAAATCGTAATTCAACAAGTTTTATTACCCGAGTTTTTAAACATTTTCGAAGCCTTTATGGAATAAGTTTTTAAACATAAAAATTTCACAAATTACAAATTTCCACCGTGGAAATAACGCTGCAAAAAAAAATACGACACAAAAACTGTGCTAATTTCATGAAGTCAGTGCTCACAGTATAATAGTTTTGTTGCTCCAGATAATATTGAAGATAGATTTAGTTTCTTCATAGATAAAATTCGTTACCTAAATTTCTAACGAAAAACATTTAAATACTAAAATGACACGGGTAATTTATTTTAAGTCATCAATCTAAATATTCGTGGTATAAAAAAATGTTAGTTTTGGGTTTGTAAGGTCATTATGAAACGCCGAGCTAAATATTACCTTCTTCCACGAAAGGCGGTCGACTTCGAGGTAAATACTCTGAGCCTCCCCTCATTTAAGGGTTGGTATCAAAACAAGGTACAAGTTCATTATTAATGACTTTTCTTCTGGAAGACATGTTCTTTCTCCAAATTTTGCGTGGGTTTATTAATGTTTTTTTTAAGAAGCAATAAAAACATGCTCAATGTCTATGAATTAGGGGAACAAAGTAGACGAGTTTTAAAATAATTGAATACAACGTATCTTATATGGGTATTCCTTAATTATAATATTCGTATCTTGAATCATTCTATGTTTACATGCACATTATAATACTGGCGGGTAAACTTTAAAACGACCTCCTAAAAGGCCACTAATCAGAATCGACACGTTGTTTCAAAGGCTTAAGCTGTGTATAGCGACTAGATTTAAAGAGCCAGCTACTTCCCAACCTCACCTTTCCAAATCCCCTTATCTTTTCCACACCTCTCCAGCCTCAGAATATATCCCAATTTAGTGATGCCATGTTCTACTAACTTCGAGCAGGTGGGATTCATGTGAAGTGTTCCCATAACATTTAGAAAAGATGCTACTAAAGGTCGTTCACCATGATCATTTTATATTACCTTATCTGATAATACATTTAGGTGAAATTCAGAAAACAAATTAGTTGTTTTTGAAAACAATATTTGTTTAATCTGAGGCAGAAATTTGATGAAATATATATATTTTTAAATATAACACAAACTAGACAATCTAAATTTGACGAATTATATTTGTGATTTTAAAGTTTCTAGTTAGTTTGCATAGGACCGGCTAAATGAAAATATGCCACATGAATGGACACCGAAGAGACGATCGAGAGAAAATAGTAATCGGAGGTTCCCCATAGACATATACCAAAGAATGTATGAACTGTGTTTGTAAAATATCAGGGCAAGATAGGAAGGCCTACAACTTGGAGGCTTATAATGATTAGGAACCCGACTCGGTGCGGAAGATTTGTGAAGGAACCAATATCTCAACCTGGGACATAGAGCCGCGATGATGAAGCGTCATTCAGAAAAAAATGTTTTTTAAATCACACATTTGTAGTCAAATGAATTATTAAACCATAATAATACTTGATTGATTTTTATAGCGCTGTTTTTGTGAAAAATCACCTCAAGGGCGCTGTGCAAATATTACTTCCTATTCTTTATCTAATTATGCACAAACAGAAACAGAAAAACATACTTACCTGGCAGGTCGCTTCAGATGAACAGAGTTTTACTAGAAAATTTAAGCACAGAGGTGATAGTTTTACAGTTGCTATTTTTAAAAGTAATATAAAGTCATTAAAAGTACGAAAAAGGACAAAACAAGTCCGAAAACCTAATCTAACCTAACCTAATTAATAAATTTAATTTTTTCTTAAAAAAATATGTACATATATTGGTTAGGTTGGATTCGGTTTTCGGCATAGTCTTTTTTCACTTTTAAAAAGTGTGCCGATTCATACATGCGTTGAATTGTCATGGAACCAGTTACACGTAATTGTTTAGGTTGTACAAGTAAAAAGTTCTCTATGTGTCATTTTATAAATAAACCCGTGTGATAGATATTTGGACAATGGACATCCCTGCCAGTAATGTAGTTACTTTGTGTTACTTCTAAGGTTTCTCGTTGCCGTTAAATGCGCCAAGGGATAAATACTAAACAGCGGGAAATTACCTTTGCCCCGGTTCATCAATAAACTTTAATAATCGTTAAGCTAATGCGTAAACCAATACTATGATTAAAGTTCCCGCGGGGGTATTTTTCCTTTAACGTGTATTCGCCGGTGAATGTATTATTTCCATAGTAGCATTAGTAGTATCGAAACATCCCCTCCCTTTGAATTATATGCAAAGCTTGGATTCAATGCGGGGTTATATTATTTGCTAGGTAATTACCCCTAATGGGGATAAGGGTAATTTTAAAAAATACACACTGAACATATTTTATAATATGAGCACTCAATAGAGTCGCAAAATTTTATAATTTAGATCAGTATAAATATTTTTTTGAATATGTGATATTTCGAGTTTAAAACTAAATAAATTATAAAAAAGTAACCTACTCCCATTCGATAGAATAAACTCATTTCAGCAAGGACAAATCATTTTAGCCTTTGTAGTAACTATCGTGTACAACAACGCAAACATTATCTATATTACATTCTTGATGTACTTTTATTTCTATTAATTTATTTTTTCACTACTGGCGCTAGATGGCGGTGCTCCGTAACTTAAACACTAGAAATCTTTCTCTATTGAAATAGGCACTTTTTGTTAAATAAATGTATACTTTTTTTTGTAATTAGCTATATATATATATACGAGAATTACAAAAAATTATAGATATATCTGTACTATTAAATATTTTATAAAAAAAATATTACCATTTGAATTTCATATAGGTAGATACAATATTGTAGTAACCTTGCGTTTATACATATCGATGGACTATTTCTATACAGAGATAAGTCAAAACTGATGATTTTGGGTTTGTTAAATTTTAGTTAGTTATTTCATTGTGAATTGTGCTCTGCTCCTTTTAGTTTAGGTTATTATCTTAGTTTAGGTTTGACCAAAAAGCGTATTACTTCCGATTGAAAATTCACATTGTTGTCAGTTACTTAAGAGAATATTTAAAATTTGTAGAAATATATGATTTTTGAGATATCTCACTACAGAAAAAGTCCATCGATGTATATTAAATAAAAAAAATAACATAAACATATCGAGTAAATGACAAAGAGGGAAAAGTATTCATAATTTGGATGTATCGTCTATGTGCTCAATAGAAAAAAAAACTATATATTATTACTGTGAGTTTAAGTGGCTTATGTGATATTGCCTATTACGTTCCTACTACATACATAGCGTAAAAGTTACTAGATTTGTAAAACTGAACAAATGAGTTCTTACAAAATCTAGAATATACAATAAAATTTTTCGCCATGTAAAATATATTATGGGTACCTACTTTAATGGTTGTCTGGATTAGGAAAGGTAATTATTATAAATTTACATTTTTCACAACATGCAACACATTTATCAGTTCCGATTTTGAAAACGTCATGCACCCATGCATAAGGAAAACCATAGTATTTTTAATTTAAATTCAAACATAGTAATTTATTTCCGTTTTGAATTTATTTCGGAATCATCATATTTACCATACGCAAAAAAAACATTAAAACCATTCGTACAAGAGCCTATATGAAATTATGTTTATGCCGAAAACATTTGCTGAAACAGAAAAAAAATCCATTCATGGGTTTTTAGACACGTGTTTGTTGGCAAAGTTTCAACTTGAAATCGTTGGCAGGTTCATGGTCCTATAATTCTATTGCATGCGAGGTAATTACGGATCCGCCCCGTGAACTTGCGATCATAATTTTGGTGGGTCCATGCCAGCAATTAATTAAGCTGCACAAAATGCAATTTTGCTGGTAAATAGGGGTTAAGAATGAATTTAATTGAAAAACTTTAGCTTGCATACTCAAGGGTAGTGGTTTAGCAGCCCTTATAAGTGGCTGAAATGAGGGAAAGAATAAACAGTTACAGGAATATTCTCATCATGGAGGCCCGCTTCTCTCCAGCCTCCAGCATCGACGGATACTGGAGAAAGATATTGGACCCTCGAAATTTAAATGCTGCAGCACGTTAAAGGCTTTACTTATTTATTTATTTAATTTTCTGTTTTACGTTTGATGTATCATTAACCTACTATATTATAATTTTTTTTATTTGAATACCGCTCAAGAGTCCCAACTGCTCCCAACCGTCTGGAGCCAGTGAGACTATTGCATCCCCAATTGGGGAATGCTGTGAGGCTGAAGTTATTGGGGAGGGGAAGGAGAAAGAGAAGAGAAAGATGGGGAAACACATGGCTATTCAGATCTGGTCACCAAACACGGCTAAAAGCCATTTCAAGGAACGTTTCAATTCTGAATGGTGGTCTTTCACCAGGGCGATACTGAGAGTATCTTCTACCATATGTTATTTTTAAATGAATTAATTGTGAAACAGCACAAATTATTGTTTTATTTTCTAAACTTTTGTACATATTTTCTATATTTTTTATTACTATTGCATATATATTTTGTATGGAATGTGTGGGACTGCACTAACCTCCCCACATACCGAAATAAACATTTATTATTATTATTATTTAACATTTTAAGTTTATCATTATCAAACATAACAAGTTATCTGAAGTAGATCATTCAACATAGGGACCAAGCAATGTGTTAACCAATAAAGAATATTTCGATATCGAATAAGGTGTTTTAATGGAAAAATAACAGGTTTTTGAAGGGTTATCCAAATGATAAATATATTCAGAAATAAACCTATATCCCTTATATTTGTTTAACAAACACGAAAAAAATTGTTCAAACATCTATCCTGGCATTACACTTTCTTTCTCATTTTTTCAAAATTGTTGGTCAAGCCGAAATGGAAATAATATTGTAATGAACCTCTAAAGTCGTTACGGTTTTGATTTTTAATTTGCATTGAAAACCCAATTACTCTGTCTACGTAACTTTTCATGTTTTTTTATGCGAAATTAAAAAAAAAAAAAAAACAAATATATCTCTAGATATGCCAGTGTCATCTGGGCACAGAGCTTAACAAAAATTATAAATGTGGAATATTTATTACGACCAACAGCATTATAGGCTATTTATTTCGACAGGTTCCGTGGTTCCGTAGACTTTCTACTACGAATCCGGAGGTCGCGTGTTAAAATCTCGGCGGACGTAATAAAATTTTATTTATTTAGTTTGTGTTGTTTCACGTTTATTTAATTAAAAATAATATGCAGTATATTTGCGGCATGTTTTAGTGTAAATAAAATACTCGCAGTATTGCCCTAGTGAAAGACAACCATTCAGAATTGAAACTGTATTTGAAATGGCTTTAGCTGAATTCGGTGAATAAATACTCCAGGCGGCTGTGAGAAGTTGGAACTTTTGTGGAGTATTCAGAAATATGCAAAAAATGTTAACAAAAAATAACGTAGGTACCAACTTCTCCCAGCCGCCTGGAGTAGTGGGTATGGAAAGGAAATTGGGAGGAGGAAAGTGGAAAAGTACCTGGTTATTCAGATTTCGTCACCGAATACGGCTAAAGCCACTTCAAACAAAGTTTCAATTCTATGTGGTTGTCTTTCACTAGGGCAATAATAATTAGTTTTTAATGTACCCGCAGTAATATCCATTGGGTTTTCAATATAAATCTTTCATCACAAAATTAATGATACGAAATAAATAAAAAAATATCGTATGTCTGTTGATATATTATTATTTTCCCTGTAGATAACACAGGGGGAAACAAAGACAATGTTTTTAAACCAAATTAATACCAGTAACGCTTTACCAAAACATAGTATGCTTATGTCAAAACAAGAAACCAGATATTTGTTCGGTGTGCAGCTGTTTATTTTTCTATTATTTGAGAGAAAGTAAACATCCGTTTATCCAAAAATTCATTCTTTCCGGCATGTTTTCAATCCCTAATGTCGTTCAGAATCCTTATTCACACGATCGCTAGCACATCCCTTTTCCTCGACTCTCTAAACACCGTAGTTGGGCTGAAGGGATCAGAACACCTGTTGAGAATTGAACTCCGGATCGATAGCGGAAAGTGTAGAGGAACTATGAAAGGCGTATATAGAATACAGTGGACTGTGAAAGGCATGAATATAATACAGTGGACTATGAAAGGTACAGATATAGTGATCAACATTAACGGTGTAGCCGCGGCTTACTTCCCGGGCCGAGGATTGTGGATCAACAAGCCCGGAATTCTGTTCCACCATTCTACACAAAGCACTGATCTGATATGAATTTATTCTATGGAATTGGAACGTGTTAACGAAGTCTGCTTCAATCGTTATATGCATTTTATCCACATTTTGTCCAATTTATAAAGTGGTATTATTTTTCTTGCAGCGAATGATTTTTCTTCTTTTCCTCATTCGTATCTACGATTAAAGCTCTATTTACATCTAGTAGCATCGCACAGTATAGAACAGTACAGTACAGACACGCCAACCTTTTAGTTGCCTATATTATATATGAACATATTACAGCGTAAGTAAGCGTAACGTAACCGCGCATGCACGGGCCAGCACCAGCTGAGATTGTCAGCAAGAATATTTTGAGGTGCTGGTGGTCGCTTATAACGTCTGCGTCTGCGCAGTGAGCACCGTTATTTTCCGTCTGTTCGCGTCATTATATGCAGATATTGCTAAAGCCGAGAAGATGGATGACGATACATTGAGTGAATTCGTGAGGGAATTAAGGTTATAAAATAATAATAAGATAAATATGGCAATAGGATTATAAAATTCTCAAACATGTTGTGGCGGACGCTGAAGCTCAGTTGACAGTTCAGTTGACAGCCGTACTCGCGTCTTTGCTGTGTATATACTGTTCTGTTCTAGTCTATGCGGTGCTGGTAGATGTGAATAGATTTTAAAGCCTACAATACATCCGGCAGGGACAAAAAATGGTTGCCAAATTACCGGAAGTAAGCATGCATTGTAATATCTTCAACATAACAAAAGAATTGGGCAAAATGTTTATCTTACAAATAAAGTGGTGTCTTTTGGTTGATATTAAAAGAACTTAGAACTTACCATTTCTTATAGAACAATGCCATCTTAGCAGAAAACTTAAATTTATCTCAAATTTAAGGCCCAAATAGCCATGATCACGAAACACGCCCACATTGTATTTTTTTTTATTCTATGAATAGTAACGACATGATTTTATTATTATATAAGACGCCACAAGAGGTACTAACGAACAAACGAATAATTTTTAATTTCATACACCTTCTCACATTCGAACTACGATTGCAACGGTTCAGGTAATTATTAACAAAGTTAAGTCTGTCCGTTACTCTCTTTGAGAATTAACATTTTTTAAAAACATTGGAACAGAGTACGGTGTTTTTCATTCTTCCCTTTTTGACAGCTGTATTACAATTTCAAAGCAGTAGCTTTTCATGAAATAACGTTGCAAGTTGTAAAGTAGTTATTATGATCTAATTAATAACAGAGAAAAACGGTGTTAACTACGCTCAAATTGTGAGATTCAGCTTAATAATTTTTTTTTTTTGGTAATTACGTTTCGAGTTAAACTGACCGTATACTCGTACTTTGTTAAAAAAAATGTAATTAACATAGGCGCTTATAATGCAATTGTCCCTTGGTGAACATTTTATTAGGGAATCTGTTTTAACGATGTGCTAAATGTGTACTTGCGCAGGGACAGTTATATTAAATTGCTTATTTACAATATGGTATATTTCTAAGTCGCACACTCGACAATTCGACTTATTTATTCGATTTATTATTAGGTTAACTCCAATACTTGTTTCCCACTCAATCCAGATATTAGTATGATCATAATATTATTAGTCCACCGAAAGAAGTTTCAAAATAAATTTAAAAAATAAAACAAGTTGCAACTTGATATTTTGATACCCACCACATATTTAATTCCTTAGAACAGGCAATATGTTTAGTTAGGAATTAATATTGACCAGGCAAACATAATGCAACTTCAACTTACATGTACCTCAATTGATGATAAATTACTATGTTTTGCAAATACAAATTTTCCCAATGTAAATGACAATGTAAATAAATATATTATATTCATTACACTTTATATTGTATTTTTCATTATACTTTTTTTTTAAATATTGTTTTGTTACTAAATTGTGTTTTGTTATATTTTAGTATTTACGTTAATTACCTAGTTAGTTTTATATTTCTAGATCAATCTATCCGCGAACATAATTAATTGTTTTTTTTTCTGACATTTTTCTATATATTATGACTGTTTATGCTCCTTAATAAATAAATAAATGATGTTTTGTCACCGCCTATATAATCTGTTTAGGTAATCGAATACATATGTTCAAATCATCGATTTTATCATGGAGCAGATATATACAATTTTCCCCGATAAAATATCAGGAGAGTGAGAAGAAAAATGCAAAGTGTCCTTGCTCTCTCTAGCGCGATCCCTTGAAAGCTTTCCCTAGTAAATTATTCATATTAATCCAAAAACGTGAAGCCTACGCCTTACTACGCACTCGTGCCTCGGAGCCTGGGATGGACTGACCCGGCTGAGGGAAATGTATTCCCAACATAAATCAAAAACTTCGGACAGACATTTATCGTTGGTCTCTCTATATTAAAACATGTTTTACTAATAAAATGCTAGTTAATATTTATCTACTCAAAGGACGATGATTCACGAAGAAGATAAATAGCTCGCGCGTTAAAGTAAATGAGCCTAAGTGGAAAAATTCTACAAAAATCTTATTTTTGTTATATTGCACTGAAATAAGAACTGTCGGGAGCCAGTGGAACTATTATTTATTGTATAATTTCTTCAATCGATTGGTAACTTTGTGGCGTCATTATTAATTAAATAATTTAAAATGTACTTTGTTTACACCACTTTTATAAAAATAAATATGTGAATACATAGTATTATTTATTTAGCATTCATATATTCCTGAGGATGATAGCATTTCTATCGAAACATGTAGAGATATTTATTTATTATTGTAAAAGTGGTGTAAATAAAGTACAATTTGAATTATTTTATTATTTTTGTCCTTAACCCAGTGCCCACTGGTGTCAATTGAATTTAACGTTAAGTTTGTAATTTTTTCCCAGTAACTGTAAAGTAACGTATTCGTTTTCTGATAGTTGAGAATTTTCTCTATGAAGTCTATTTTTTTACGTTGCAATCCGCAAATTCAGCTCCCGTTTCGGCGGTATTGCTTGGTCTGGGATCGGTTGTTATTTTTATTTTTTGTACGTTTTCTTTATATTTTTTGATGTTACACAAAAATTGTATATTTTTAAAAATAAAACTATTGTTCTGTGTTAGGTTTTTTCCCTAAATAATGAAAAATAACCCTTTGATGACTAAAAGTAATTATAATAAAATTAGAAAAATGCTAAACTATTAGGCAAAAAAACGCAAATAATTATTTAAGGTGTTGGTCAAACTTAATATGCTTTACATATATGTAATAATAAAACGGTGCTGAAAGAGTTAAAATAGTAGGTAGATGCATAGAATCCATAGTATACATAGCATATATGGCATACATAGCTCCTATAGCATCTATAGCTTTCATAGCATCCATAGCATCCATAGAATCCATATCATCCATAGGATCCATAGCATCCACAGCATCCATAGCATCCATAGCTTTCATAGCATCTATAGGATCCATAGCATCCATAGCATCCATAGCTTTCATAGCATTCGTAGGATCCATAGCATCTATAACATCCATAGCATTCATAGCATATGTACCTTCCGTAGCAACTATAGCATCCATAGCATCCATATCATCCATAGCATCCATAGTATCCATAGCATTCATAGCATCCGTACCTTCCGTAGCAACCATAGCATCCATAGCATCCATATCATCCATTGCATTCATAGCATTCATAGCATTCGTACCTTCCGTAGCAACCATAGCATCCATAGCATCCATATCATCCATAGGATCCATAGGATCCATAGCATCCATAGCATTCATAGCATCCGTACCTTCCGTAGCAATCATAGCATCCATAGTATCCATAGTATTCATAGCATCCATAGCATTCATAGCATCCGTACCTTCCGTAGCAATCATAGCATCTATAGCATCCATATCATCCATAGGATCCACAGCATCCACAGCATCCAAAGCATCCAAAACATCCACGGCATCCACAGCATTCATACTATCTATACCTATATCCTAATGTAAACATTTTTTTTTTTGTATAAATTGATCACACATTTTCTTTAGATAATTACAATATTTGTTTACATATCTTCTAATTCAATATCATCTGGTAACTCACAAACATCTTCATAGATCCGCATATCAATGACTCCGTATACCGTGACGTTCCTATTTGGAGATACTTCTGAGGCAAGCTGGGATGGGAAATTAAAGGTGAAGTGGGGAGCTGCTCTTCCGATTGGGTGAATAATAGTTTCATAAACCATTTTAACACTCCTTTTCCGAAGGGGAGTAATCAATTTACCCCAAAAGAGAGTATTGCGTGAAATCTAGGTTGTTTTTATTACATCACATACTCGACAAATTAGGTAATTCCAAAAAAAATATTCTTAAATCGATCAGCATCTGCAAAAGTATTCCGTTACTATTTTTTAAGATATTCGATATTTAAGGAGAACGGCCGCGCTTCCTATTTCATACATAATTTAATTTTGGATTTGTGGCCAAAATACCCATCCAAACTGAATGACATTTTTTGAAATAAAAAAAGGTTTATTATATATCTAGTACGGATGAGTATTTTATTTATTTTTGTTTTAAATTAAACAAATCTTAACCGCAAATAAGCCGCAGGTGCGGTCGTAAAAGGTGCATTTTACTGGCAGGGGTTACAATAATATTTTTGAGTCACTCTTGCTTTTGAACTATCTCTTTTACAATTTTGCATTATTTAATGATAGACCGCTGGCTGAAGGTGGGGAATGCCCACATAAAACGATAGTAACTAATATATCTGAGTATTAATGGAAAGGGCAAAAGGAATATGACACGGTAACTTCGCGATTTTAGGGGGGATCCTAGTAACCCCCTTTCAGATCGTAGGTTACAATTTTACCTCCAGGTACGTAAAGGTTAAGCAACACGCAAATGCTAGTCTGTCATCAGGTTGGAAATGAAACTAAGTTAACTTAGGTGTAAATATACTAGTACATTATTTTACACGTATTAATTCCATATTCCATTTAATCTGTAGTAGGCATCTTTAGTGAAACATGTTTTGCATATGAAATATAATATATAATTTATCTACTCGTGTGAGATCTAGCGGATGTTTTGAATTGCTTGAATTAGGTAGAATATGGATACAAAAATTTCAATTGAAAAACCCTTGATAAATAAAAATAACTTTGAAATACATTTCATATATTTTCATTTAAGCACGAAGATGTATAAAAAGAAAACACGATTCTTTTACTTTAAAAAACATAATACTAAATCCAATGACATAAAAATTTTCCAGCTTCAAGTAAAGGAAAACGTGGTTTGTGTATATAAATAAAAATATGGTGTTAAAAGAAAATGTTCCAAAAGTAAAACCTTTTCCGTCATAATCATTGTTTATTGGATGATTTCTTATCAATTCTAGGGATACCTTTCATTCCCTATCTACTGTCCGGGGAAGTTTCCACCCTTTTGATACTGGCGATTTTTCAAAATATTAGCTTCATATCAAATTTTTGTTAAATTCATGTAATTACTTTTCTCACTGTGGCCTGGAAAAAACTCTCTGGAGTTAAAATAAATTTTACTTGTCCTAAATATTATAAATTATCATCCACTACATACAACCGTATACAGAGTACATAAAGATAATTTTTGTAAAGCGTTTGACTCTAATTCGCTAGCCTAAAGTGTAGCCGTTTGATTCCAAATTGTAATTACAGTTTTCAAAGATTGGTGGTATCTCTACCCATTTCATAGCATCTAGCATCAAAAGGTGTTCTGTTACAAATTATTGCCATAGTAAGACTTCATTCGCACACGTATGTTTGTAAAGCGCTTTTTTTTCATAAAGTGGTTTAGAACATGCATAAGTAGAATGATAATGTTATTTTTTTCTATTTTCACGGAAATTACGTAAAATTATATTTGTATTTACATATATACAATATATTTAATTTTTCTTGAAAAATGTCAAAGAGGGAACTCAACACCACCTTTGTTGCAAAATAGAGTCAACCCATGTTTCTGAGATCCTCAGGAAATGGATCACTTTTACTTGCTCAATAAAATACTTACTAACTAACCAAATCTATTTCGGGTGCCAAATTCTAAAAATAAAATGAATGCATTATATACTCACACACACTTATACAGGTAAAGACACTGGCTTTATAAGAGTGTGAGTGGGGATCTTATAATTAATCGTGCCTTGAATTTACCACCGCTTTTGCAGAAAAAGAGCATTTTTTTCACAAAATATTAACGTAAAATTTTCATTTCATGTCAAGCATAAGTAATTTTCGTTGACGGTATACCATGAGACTTCAAAACTTATGATTGGCTTTTCACTATTGTGCATTGCAACATTGTGCACGTGACTGGACGTAAGGTGTCGGGTCTTGTATGAATAAATACATTGAAATGAGGACTGAAAATTGAAAGATCTCCCTCGGCCACAAAAAATATCCTCGTGGTAATATTTAAATTGATTTCATAATAGAGAGACGTAGAAGTCTTTCAATTTCAGCACGCAAATCTGATGTTAGTTATTAAATTATAACTAACAGATTATAATACGTGATTATCATTCAGATGATAATACGTGATCCACGAGTATCTTTCAGATGATAATACGTGATCCACGAGTATTTTTCAGATGATAATAAGTGATCCACAAGTATCTTTTAGATGATAATACGTGATCCACGAGTATTTTTCAGATGATGATACGTGATCCACGAGTATTTTTCAGATGATAATTAATGATCCATGAGAATTTTTCAGGTGATAATTCGTGATTCACGAGTATTTTCATCGAAGACATCTCATATAAATAATATTCCGAGGTACACGAGACAGACCAAATTCTGTTTTATTGAAACAAAGATTTTCAAATGATACAAAATATGTAATAGGTATAACAATTATATGATTATTCACTCACCTTTGTTGAAATCTTCTGGGTAGAATGCATTTTTATACAAACAGATCAATAAAGTTGCTTAAATTCTAAGTAAGACAAATAATGCCATCGAAGTATATTTCCTTCTGTATATAAAATTAAAATACATAAAGTCAATATTCGCCTACTGATAATTCTTCCTTTACGTCTCTATTCTTCCAAATAATAACTTAACAGCAGTGTTATTATGGTACATTATTTTGAATAGATGTGGTACGATTTTATTAGATACACAATCATGTTACAAGTAACACAAATGAACAAAAAATCATTTAAAACTTATTGGAGAAAATAAAATAAATATCATAAAAATAATATAAAACCATAGTTTGGTAAACTCACCAACCAAATAAGGATATCAGCAAATGATTGTGCTGATTAATTGTCTTGTACTCACCTGGAACAAACAAAAAACAGTTGAATTAAAATCATATACAGAGCATTTATAAAATGAATGTATATATAACATGAAATTAGGAAGATTTCGTTGACCAGAATACACAGTAAGGATGGAAGATAGCCGATCATCAAAGAAACTTCTCTATAATAAGCCTGCAGGACGAAGTGTTGGGAGGTCTAAGCTTATGAGGTTTGGGGGTGGGGAGGCGATAATCGTATTCTCATGCCCAAGGAAATAGAGGAAGAATAAGGTTGAAAGCGTTTTTTATAGGTTGTAGCTTCGATGATTGTGATTTTGATGGCAGTGTTCCATTTCATAATTTATTAAACAAATATTAAATTAGTAAATTAATAAAAATATCTTTGTATACACCACCTTTATAATATATAAATATCTACATGTTTCAGAAGCGAAGCTTCCTTTATCAGGATAAACAATGTACTAAAAATAATAATTACAAGCATAGAAAAAAAATAAGCAAATAGACAAATCACACAAACACAAATAAAAAATCAGCAATAAGTTTAGAAATTTAAAAAGGAAACCATTTTTATAGTTAATATAAATAAACTCAAGAAAATGGCAAGGGATAAAAAATGAAATAATAGTGGTTATTATTATAAAAATGTATATTAATAATATTTTAAATATAGTTATTAATGTGAAAAAAAATATGGAAATAGCTTTTTTAATATGTGATAATTAATAATATTTTATTGACTATTAAGACTTTTTATAATTTCTAAAACTTCAATTTTTTCTAATTATAAAACAGTTGTATTCGAATGCAAAATTTTTGAAGGTTTATTTATTTCAAAAGAATTATTAGTTCCAAAACATTGTTGGCAAATTTAGAATAATAATAATAATTATAAGATATTTTTATTAATTCATTAATAATGACGCCAAAAATTGATTACAAATCTCTTGAAAAATAATTATTACCAGACATCAGAAATCTAGAAACTCTGGTTTAAAATAAGGATATTGAAACGAAATGTATTTTGGGGATAAATATGGTGTTAAAATTGGTGATAAATTTGAGGTGAGTCAATGTTTACCAACAAACTTTAATTTAATTGTAAATTCTTTATTTTTAAATATTTTGCATGTAAGAAACTATGTCATTATTTTAGACCGGTCGGCGGCTGAGTTGACAAATGTGTCGTCGGTTCAATCCGTCAGCTGGCAAAGTGCTCCATCATTGAACATACAACATCTTCTGCCTTTAATGACGGTAGTAGGAGATTTAAATAGGAGTAATTAGAAATAGCTGTCATTTTTCTTCCAGGTATGTCTTTCCACTAAAATTAAAATCCTCTTGCTTAACAATTAAACCCCTTTTAACAATTATAATCCTTTTGCGTACTTATACAATAAGTTAGTATTCAAGTAAACTTAACAACTGTTCCTTTTATAATAAAACAAACCAAAATAATTTTCCGTATTCGGTTTAATGAGTTCATTGAATATAAACACGAAATGATTATCTTCAAAGGATTAATATATTTTGTGTTAAGCGTGGCTTTATATTTCGGTGAGCTTTGTAACAAAGATGGAAATGTCAAAATCAAAGGAAAGCAAACATTGCTTCAACGATGTTTCATATTTTTAATAAATCCGGTTGCAATTATGTTTAACATTATTAACATATCCGTTGCAAAGGAGAGGTTTTGGGTAAAATACTTCCTTTTGAGTACTCCTGGAATTCCCACATACTACCTACTACTTTACCCTGTTGGTTATAATTGAAGAGGAAAAAAATTTAATTATTTTTGCCTTCGATTTTCCAGAACCAAATGTTTTTTTAAAAGTATTTTTTACTAACTATGTACAACATTTTTCATAAAGAAACCGAAGTGATTTATTTAATATACCACTATTATACACTATTGTTTATAATGGAACAGAAAGCGAAATATTCATTTTCTACCTTCGATTTTCGAGAACAAAAGCTCTTGGTTGATATATATTTTTTTTTTTACATGAATACCGCACAAGAGTCCCAACTGCTCCCAACCGTCTGGAGCCAGTGAGACTATGGCATTCCCAATTGGGGAATGTTGTGAGGCTGAAGGTATTGGGGAGGGGAAGGAGAATGGGAAAAGGGAGGTGGGGAAATACCTGGCTATTCAGATCTGGTCACCAAACACGGCTAAAAGCCATTTCAAGCAACGTTTCAATTCTGAATGGTGGTCTTTCACCAGGGCGATACTGAGAGTATCTTCCACTCTGGAACGTGCGCAAATATACTATATATTATTTTTAAATTAATTAATTGTGAAACAACACAAATTAATTAAATAAAATTTACTTGCGCACGCCGGGATTTGAACCCGCGACCTTTGATATGTTTGTATTGATAAGTATTTTTTACTAGCGCAATGTTTTACATAAAGAAACTGAAGTGGATTATTTTTTTAGTAAACGACTATACAAAACAAAGGTTTCCAAGAAGAAACGCTTTAAATTGAAACAAAATCGACATCTGGCGGTTGAAATGAAACATTATAACATAGAGTGTATGGATTTATTATAATTAAACTTTTTTTCATGGTTGTTCTCACTCTCAATGTTTGTTTATTTTTAGGTTAAGTTTATAAGTGAGGTTGATAAGTTTACGTACTTTCTTATAAAAAATAAATAATGTATTTACATTATTTACACACATACATTTTGAAAGCTAACACCTCAAACCAAATAAATTTAAAACTTAAGTACATAAAAATGATGTATGATCCTGTTATTTTAATCGATTTATCATAAAACATTTTATACGATCGAATTTACGGTGGGAATATTGACTTTATTAATTAAAGTATTTATATCGAATTTTTAAATCGGGTTGCATAATTTCTGCAGAGAGGTATTTAATTAATATTATCGAAAATCGGAACTCTTGGAATTTAATCAGTGTTCAGTTTTGTTGACATATTTACAATCTAGCTAATGCCATTATTAAGAAGAAGTGTTTGAGTTCATGAGCGTTCATAATTTGTATGGGCAATGATTTACATTTACAAAATAAATTACCTTCGAGGGATATTTAGCCCGGTGCGCAGATGGGCGGATATTACGAAATTCTAAAGGTACCCTCATCTTAATTCGCGAGAAAATTGTTTTTGCAGATTTGATAAACGTTTACTCTAAATAAAACATTTTTGAATATTAGGATTTTGCGAACCGAAAATATGAAAAACAGCCTCGAGCTACACAAGCGTATCATTAGCAAATAAAGCAAAGGTTGTTTTCACAAAACTTGTACAACAATTGAAAATTATTTATTCCCTTCCTCCATTTTTGATTCAACATTAGATTATGTTGCCCCTAACTGGATTTTGTGTATATTCTTAATGCCTTTGGCAGCTGGTAATATATTTAGGCCTATTATGGTTTTGTCCAATGAACATGGAACAATAATATATATTTGAAACACTTAATTTCTTCTTAGAAACTTCTTAGGTTATATCGTATACGCGGTTTTAAAATCATGTTTCACGAGGAACGACAAAATAAAACGATTGCAGAAATGTCAAATAAAATCAGTTATTCCTTTATATTGACTGCATGGACGGAAATGAGATCAGAACATACCTCATCCATCTTTTGCCCTCTACAAGAATGTTTGTTCCAGAATGTCAACGATCGTTGATTGAACTTACTTTTAATAAAATAGCATGGAAATTGAAGCATTCCAGATCTTATTTGTATGAACCGGGTGTCGTAAAATAAATGGATAGTTCGTGGATAAGTTGCGAACGTCTTTATTTACAGCTCTGAACCTTGAGATGAGATTCTCTCTGTATTACGTAATATATTAAATAAAAGTAAATTACGCCGAGATATTAATGAATTCGGAATTCCTTTCAGCTTCCTTATTCTTGCTCGCTACGTAGATGGAGCATTTTTTAAGGGATGGAAATACGAGAGGAAATGTTCTTCCGCAATGAAAACAATCGAAGGAAATTAAGAATAATAGAGTTCACATTATTTATAATTCGAAAAGATCTTTCAATTATTGTGTGCCAGATTCAATGTAAAATATTATCCTAATACGAAAAAAAGTATCAAGGCAATATAATGTTAGTCCCCAATGACAAGAAAATGGACAGAACAATCCGATGACGTTTGAGAAAACACGATAACTGCAATTTTGGTTATTTTCTTTTATTTGTAAAAATACGTTTACTGATTGGCAAAAACCTGATATCTGTATTTACTTTGGAAACACCCTGAACACTATGATCATGTAATGATATGTGAACAATCATCACGGTGAGTTTGGGAAAAACATGCCAAAAGAACTTAAAACATTTACACATCATTTTGCACTTCAGTTTATCCCCGAACACCGTGGAATCAACATGTATTGTAATTTTCTTCCTTATATTCAAAGAAATTCCTCAAATATTGATATAAAATCCGTATGAATCATTAAAGGTACCGGAGTTTTGAAATATCATCTAAATTGCGATGGACACAAAATCGTGTACATACATAGTAAAAAAATGTTACTTTAAAAATAGGGACAAGTGATCTATCCCCTGTCTATACTACTACAAAAGAGATTCACAGTCTGAAGCCAAAGGGACTATTGCATTCCATATTAGAAAACGCCGCGAGATGAAGGTCTGGGAAAGAGGAACTTGACTATTCTAATCTAATTTGTAAACGCCACTTCAGCTATTCTAGGAATCGTAATTTCAGTTAAAAAAAATATATATTTTGAGTTTTTTTTTTTCATATGTACCTATGCATATCTAATGAAAAGTAATAAATTTTCTTTTATTTTAAGCATTTGCTTTTGCATTGTAAATGGGTATAGGTCTGAAAAGTGTTTAAAGAAATAAATCCATTTGTGAGTAATTACAATATAAAATGTGAACAAAATTTATAGAAAATAATGGAAAAAGGAAAAATCTCTCGGTTAATGTTTTAAAACCATTCGTAAGTTATTTTAAAATATACAAATCTTGTGTATTGTTTCCAATTAAAACTTCTTACTTCGCATCGTTACCATTAATCATTTCATTTCAGAAAAATTCTTCACTGTCAGGAAGTCAGCTCTTTGCAATTTTTCCCGTCCCGCAATAAAAGTTCAGACGAGGAAGGAATTCCCATATTATTGGACAAAAGGGAGGGGGTTGAAGGGTTTGACTGTGACAAACCTTGGGCGTAGTCGACACTTTAATGCCTTTTTGATACTGTGTATGTAGGTATGTTGCTTTTTGTTAATGTGGCAAGCGTTGAATGGGGAGGCTCTTAAAAATCAATAACGGCTGTTAACTTTGTTTGTGCCAAAGATCCTAAATTGAAAAACGTGTATTTGTTTGTTGTGTTTTTAGTAATCCTAAATCATTTTTTTTATTTTATGATTTGAACCGAATCAGGCGCCGGTATTTAATAACTGTTATCAAATAAATTACCGATAAAATAAATATTTTCTACTAAAATGTACAAAAATTCTAAACGTGGAAGTAAAAACATGACTTTTTGTAAATAGATAAATACACGAGTACCTTTCTCTAAATTTCTGGAATCCCCTCTTCTTTGTCAAGGCAAAAGTAAAATTGAAGGTTTAAAAAGATTTATTGATTGCAATGTCGACCCCTTGGAATAACAAGGTTCCATCTGACACTCCAATGTTATGCGATAATGAGCCTTAAAGTTGCTCTCTCTATGGAACATTATCGCTGTTGCTACGACATTGCTGTGTCGGATGGAACCTTAAAATTCCAAGGGGTCGATGTTTTAAAAAATACAGAAATATTTTATTGTCACTATAGTCACTTGATATCAATTAATAAATTAACCAAATATTTTTCAATTATCGTCGAGTTTAATCTGAAAGCAGGATGAGCTTTTCAAATTACGATTTTTTTATTGGATATAATTTCCCCTATGCCCTTTAATTTTTGGGTATGCTGTGTGGGGGGATCTAGCTATTTTTTAAAGTCTTAAAACCCTTGTTTATGAAACCACAAACAAAAGAGTTGTGACGCTTTCATTTTTAGATTCTCCTCTTTCGGAGAATGACATAAAATAATATACGTAAACGAAATCTACGTAGGCAGTAGGAAGTAGGCTGTAGAAATATCCACGTACCTCAACGATCCCACGTTATTCCTTGTCCTATTTGGTGGCGTTTCCATTGTCAAAACTTTCTCGGGTGATTTTAAATGACGGCGGAGAGAGAAATTTTAATTGCGAACATTTGAGATAGGGGTGAATATCTCAGGGTGGGGAAACGTAAAAGATTCAGTTTGGTGATTAAGGGCCGTATCCGTAAATATTGTGAGATTAAA
>JAHDVE020011228.1:0-41282 GCA_022606495.2 Halesus radiatus
AAAATGAATTTTAGGACTCGAAAATATATATAAAATTGCCTTGAAAAGCGTAAGAATCTTTAATAAATATTAACGTTTTTTTTTTTTACACTTTGGTTGTTTACAATGTTGCGGGCTTTGGACGCATTTGCGCACCGATGCGTGAATTTTTAATTATTTTTTTTTTATTTATTTATTTTTTATTTTTTTTATTTACTTAACGACTTTAGGTAAGTACTAACCGGCCGGCCTAGCTAAGCAAGTTACAGGTAAATTTCTTTAATTTATGGATACGATTGTCTGAAAAGATGTGTTTTAAGTTTAGTTCTGAATTCTGTTGAGTCTTTGATAATTCTTAAGTCATGCGGTAGTTCATTCCAGGCTTTAGGTCCTGACACTCCGAAAGCACGATCACCGAACTTAGTATTAGGTGTGCGCTTTGTTTCCTTCAACCTGCCGATAGCTGATGACGCTGCTGACCTAAGGGTGGACTGTCGTGAGTTGGTATTTTCGGGAATACAGTTCTGATAAGTAAGCCGGAGCCATTCCGTTAAGTGACTTAAATACCATCCAGCAGAGCTTGAACTGGATTCTTTCAGGACATTTGAGCCAGTGGAGATTTTTGAGATGCTCTGAAATGTGAGAATATTTAGATACGACGGTGATAAGTCTTGCTGCAGCGTTGAATACTGATTGCAATTTGTTAATTTGGTATTTGGGGAGACTCGCATATATTCCGTTGCAATAATCTAGACGTGATACAACGTACGAATTGACAAGCAGTTTAGTTGCCTCTGTTGGCAGGTTTCTCCGTACTGCTTTTATTTGCCTTAATTGAAAGAACCCTGTACTTACAGTTCTGTTTACTTGACTTCTAAGGGAAAGTCTGCATCCAGATTGACACCGAGTAATCTAACACACGTCTTCGGAGTAATGTCACTGCCCGAAATATTTATTGGGGAGTTATCAATGATATGCTGACGTCTGCTTATGGCGGTCCAGAGAAACTCAGTTTTGTTGGTCCAGAGAAAATCACTCCAGAGAAACTGTGGCGGTCCAGAGAAACTCAGTTTTGTTGGTCCAGAGAGTTTTGGCGGTCCAGAGAAACTCAGTGTTGAACTATCACAATGGCTAAGACAAGGAACAAAAAACGTTTTCCAGCTATTTTCATGGATGATATGTGAAAATTACCAACTTAATACAATTAATTGGATATTCAAATTGTGTTTATAATCTGGCTACATAGCGATTATCTTCTAAAAACGCAGCGGAGATAATTAGTATAAGCATTCGGGTCATTATTAGATCGCGGGTCTGCCAGGTCCAAACTGTGTCCCCTCTGATATGCTTAAATTCGTTTCCGGTCCGCTGGAGCAGGAGATGAATATACTTAGCATTTCGTCGGGGAAATAATTACGCCGGATGTAAAGCGAAAGGCTTTGTCTTTCCCTTCGATGAAAAGGGGTTGTCAAAAGATTCAAATCAGATTACTGTTCTCTCGGGTTCGTGGCTAGCTTCTAGATTTCCGCAGCGCTTACAAGTGGTAGACGGTTTTCCTTGCGTATGTATTGTTTACCAGGAAATATCTTTTTCTATGCTAATGTCACACGTGATTCCACTATCTCCATCCCTTATATTGAAAACTTTTTTGCAACGGAAAGAAATTAGATTTCTACGTGGGGGAGTAAAACAATGCTTGGAAGTGTCTAGCTATACGAATCAAGTTAATAAACATGGTTGATAAAAAAAACTTATTGTGTTCAAGTTTGTAGAACTCCGTTTTTATTTAAAGTTTTTAAATATAGTAATAACTATTATTTTTTTTTTAAATACGGATTATGTATAAGTGTTCTGCTAGGCAATTATTATTACGCACGACAGCTGTTTCGCCTTCCGAAGGCATTATCCAACTGCGGTGAAGCCACATGTTTCGAAAGCGATGCTTTCTTCATCGGGAATATATAGAATACTAAAAAGTAATAATGTCAAGTATAGACAAATGACAAATTTGTAATGATTGCAACTATTTTTACATGGAAAAGACTTCTAGAAATTCAAGTATTAGAGTTAAGGAGCACCTAAGGTGTTTAAATAATAACAATTATTCTAGATTTGCTAATCACATTTTAGAAACCAATCATTCTTTTGAGAGAAATAAAGGTTTAAAAATTTTACATACAAATACAACCGGTTTACAATTAGACAAATTTGAAATTTTAGAAATCAGAAAGAGCCTTAATAGTGAATTAAATTAAATTAATAATCTTCTTTTTTTTAAATAGGTATGTGTTGAATTTATTTTCAAATTAATATTATTAATAAAAATAATTTATATTTTACTTCTAAGATAAATTTGTTATTTAATGTTTTATAATATTTTTTTATTAATATTTTTGATCAAGTACTTACCTACTTTAATCAATTTTTGTTTATGTTTATAATTTCTCTATTATGTTTTAGTATTCCATATATTCCTGATGAAGAAAGTATCGCTTTCGAAACACGTCGATGTTTGTATATTAATAAAGTGGCGAATACAAAATAATTTTAACTAATTTATTAATAATGACGCCACAAAGTGAATGCCAATCTTTTCAAGAAATTATATTTTTATTTTCAGTCAAAACGAGATTTCTTATATACTCTACCGAAATATCGGACAAAGACGATTAATAAAGCTGGTATGGGTAGATAAAAATGAACTGTTAGACAAAATATATTACCGGTGGAAGCCGGGTAGGAAAACTAGTTTCACGTAAAATAATGTAGGAAAACATTTGAGTCGGAAAACTTTTACATGAAAAAACTTCAAAGGCTCGGAACATGTCAAAATACTTCTTCGTTTCGAATACCTCGGGCAAATTGCTTCCAATAAACGTCCATACCACTATCAAAGAAGCATCAAAACAAAGGGAAGATCAAACTAATTGTAATTTACTTTTTACGTCAAATCAATATTACATTTCCTCTCGTCCGAGAACATAATAGAGCCTAGCGGTAACCTTTTTTGATACGGAATAAAAAACAAGCATTTGGTATGTTTCCGCCGCATCGCTCGAATCTGAAAATAACAAGTGTCCACCTGTCAGAACTTTTCCAATCTTCTACGTTTCTATTATTATCAAGAAAGAAAAAAGTTGGATTTCCTTTTTTGTGAACAAATATACGACAGGAGATTCCTTAAACCGAAGCTTTTCCTACAGCCAGTTACCAAACTTTAAAATCTGTTTTAATTTTTTTAAGACTACCGTCATTATTTTTCTGTTTTTGTTAATGTATAAACATTGGATTGTATGCATTTGTATGTGTATAATGCATATTTGAGTCCTTTTTGGTAGTTAGTGCATATTTTTGCCGTTTTCCGTCATTATTGTCTATTTAAGCCATTCGATATTCTTAACTTATTCAGGAATAGGATTCCTGTTTTTTGTCGTATACTTTAGGCATTGATAGTGCATATTTTGGCATTGACGGTGCATATTGTGTTATTCGATGGTGCATATATTCCGATGTCCATTAATGCACATTTGTATATTTTTTTAAATCATTGTTTAGGACGATTTTTATTTATTTAAATTAAGCCACTTAAAATTGAATTGAATCTGTCAATCAGCTTCGGAAGAAGCGAAGTAAGGGCCTTCACTTGAACAAAAGATATACTAACAGTTATCATAGAAATAAATTTATTTAGTGGAGTAGGAACTGATTACGTTTAAAGGGGATCAAAATTTGAATCTAATCTCCTGTAATGGAAGCAATCTTCCCAAAAAGCCCTCCATTGATATGCTCGGTGTAACCTTAAGTGACCAGCTCAGGTATTGGGGCTCCATCGAAGCTAGAGTTGGGCAGAAGCTGGGCGTACTGTACAGAGCCAAGATTGTCATTTCGATCCCTTATATATGTAATCAGACATGATTGGGTCTTTGGAACATTAAATTCGAAATTAATTAAATTGTTCTTACCCCAAGAGGAGACACTCTCAAGGTAACCATCCATGCTCTACTTTAAAGCCCTCCGAGCCGTTGGAGTTTGTGCGCCCTTTGGGGGCTTGTCAAACAAAAAGCTATCACGGACTATACTATCATCCGCATAACAATAAAATGGTTCACATGTCAAGGGGTCATTGATGTGCAACAGAAACAATGTTGGAGACAGAACCGAACCTCGTGGGATGCCAGCATTTATTGAATGCGAGGAAGAGATGAAACCGTCAGTAACCATCTGAATCGATCTCGCCTTCAAAAAGTCGGCAATCCACGTACACAGGGATACGGGAAGGATATCCGTAAGAAAGCAGTTTGTTAACGAGTCCTCGATGCTAGAACCCGATCAAGGGCCTTAGAAATGTCCGGTGAGACCGTTTGAATCTCACCGTAGCGTTATATACTGAGAACACATACGTGAGAAGATCACCGCATGAGCGGTTCCACCGAAATCCGTACTGACGGTCATTAATAATTTTGTTATTCTCGAGGTATGTGAGCAGTTTGTCGTTGATCACACGTTCCATCACCTCGGACAGAACTGATGTGATCGCTATGGGCGGTAATTGGCCGGGTTGGAGCGGTCACCTTTCTTAGGTATAGGATGAATGACCACAGAGTACAGAGCCACATTTCAGGGACATTTTAAAGAGCTTTGTCAAAATTGGAGCAATTTCTGAAACACGCCTCTCCAATACCAGGGCAGGTATTCCATCAGGCCCAGTAGCTTTATTAACATCGAGCCCCCGTAAGACGTGGATTACATCCCGATGCCGGATCCTCGGCTTTTTCATATAGAAACCGTAGTGAGAAACCGACGGCGGGATGGCGGCTTCCTCTACCTTCATCTACCACTGTGAGCAAAGTTATTAACAAACTGAAGTAATAATGGACCATTAGTACACATTTTCTTTAATATTTTATTTTATTTTATGAAAATAGATTACTTTTTTTTAAATCATTGAAGACAATATTAGCAACTCTCAAAATGAAATATGAAACCGAAACGACACAGAAAAGGTATTTCCCAAAATCATATGGGAACTAATTGAAGATTATATTGAAAATTCTTAGAAATCGGTGGATGATACCGATAAAAATGACGGGACGAATTGGGGGTACCCGTAGCTCGGTGGATTAGAGTGCAAGGTCCCAGATACCGCTACCTTTTTCCTTTATTTGTTTTTTCGTTTTAATGTTTCATTTTCAGAGTTGTTAGTATTATCTTCAATGATTAAAAAACATACTACAATGAGGTTTATAAGTAAATTAATTAAAAATGAATTTGTATTCACCACTTTATTAATATACACATACCAACATGTTTCGAAAGCGATGCTTTCTTCATCAGGAATATATAGAATACAAAAAAATAATAATATCAAGTATTGACAAAACATATACGAATATATATATATTAATAAAGTGGTGATCACAAAATATTTTTTTAATTACTTTATTAATAATGACGCCACAAAGAGAATAAAAATCTTTTGAAGGTTTATAAGCTTCAATAAGTATTTCCATAATTGAATAAATTGTTTTTGATTACGGAAATATTTTCGATTTAAATATTTATCATCTTCGTAAAAAGCATTTAACTTGTGGCTTGCCATAATTATAATGTTAATGCTAATTTGTTTTAATGCACTTCAATTTAATATACTGATCGACAGGTTTCGGAAGTACCCTTCCTTCGTCAGAACAATATTAAAACTTACATTTGATAATTAAAAAAAATGACAGACATACATAAATATTTAAGTGTCAGAGTGGGAGGCGAGCAAATAGGAAGATGTAATTAGGTTTTTTTGGGAGAAACGGAGCGGTTCACAGGAAATATATCTAGAAAATGACTATACGATAAATTGTCTCGGTTAATAGATATAGTAGAATTAATATTTAGGGATTTTCGAATTCCAAGTGCTTCTAAATTATCTAATTTTTGCATTTTTTTATTACGGTGAAGAATTTGAACCCCTGTATTGTTATTAAAAATATGATCGCTTGAAATGAGATGATTGGCAAACTCTGAAAAATTATTATTATTTAAACATCTTAAGGGTTTTGTGTTTCTATAACATTACGGGATGTATTACCTATGTAGAACGAAGAACAGTCATTACAACATAGTTTTTTAAATGCCTGAGTGGCTTAATTTATGATCCCTATCTTTAGTGTTTTTTTTTTGTTTTTTTCCTATGGTATTATCAATGTAGAACCTGGTTTTAATGTGGGCTTAATGGGTTAATGTATCTACGCTAAATGAAAAAACGTTAGATATATACAAGATTCTATGGCAGTATTAGTTGCAGATGAATCGAAAAAGAAATATTTGTGAAAATGATTGTAATTTTTTTATTTTAAAATATATCAATTGGGTACGTAGTGTAACCATTATTTAGAGCTATTGGATTAATCATCAAAATAACTTTGGAACTATATTTATTAATAGCATCACGCCTTTAGAAGGAGCTGCCCTTTGATTTACGGGGTGCTATCTCAAAACGCCACCTTAGGCTAAATTAAATAGGCACTTTCTGTTCCGCCCAGATTGATGCCCCGCTTTCACCCACATCAATTCGTTTCCTTTCCCTGTCCTATCCCACCCCTCTCAGCCTTGAAGACGATTTATTTTGAAAACATCCACACTTCGCGGAAAAAACTAATTTAATTTGCTCTGTAAATCTGGGTAGATGGAAGAAATTTCTACCAAGCCCAAATATATATTTTTTCAAAGTATGTACTTTAAGGCTGGGTTATTTCAAACTCTCGTCATATTTTGGTGACCATCAAATCGACGATCAGCGCCATTTTGAATCTATAAGTTTCTAAAGGTCCCCGTTAAATGTTGATTCTCTATCGTTTCACAATTTCTTCAATGTGATCAACTGCCATGCATACCGACATGGCCGTTATACTAGACAGTTGATCACAATTTTTAATCAATATCTGAAACGCACCTAGATTCGGCGCCTAACGAAGACCGTCCAAATTACAAATTTTCAAAATCGCGGTATTCATCAAATGTGGCGAGAGTTTGAAACAACACAGCCTAAGTATAATTGCTCATCGATAGAGATGTGAAAATTTGACTTCATTCATCAAAAAAAGTGAATTTATTAATATTCCCATTATTGAAACAATGTGGTGGAATTCCATTACAATAATTTATTAAAACAATTAGAAACTTTTTTACAAATCAAAAATCCTTGAAATGCACAAACAACTGCGATGTTGGGATAAATCCAGTACGTTCCAATTAATTTGGAGAGAGCAATAATTTGGGCGAAAATATCTTCCGTTCTGTACGATGGACAATTTGCGAATATTAATGTTGCAATTCTTCCAGACAACCTTCCAATTTTATGCAATTCATCTCGCAATTCTTACTCTCAAAAAGGGTCATCATACCGCTATCTCGGGTGCATTTCAAGAAACAGCAAACAATAGCCAGCGAGTAGTTAACTCCACAGGGTCACATAATAATTTTTCAAGAGAAGATTTTAGGATTAACAATATTCAATAATTATAAATCTAATGTAAATAATTCTTAAGATATAAATCTAAATTATAGTGTAGATAAAGCTTTGGGTGTCTAATCACTAAATGTGTATTCATTGTAAAATTAAGGTCTACTTTTTTGTTAGACGGGTTATTTCAATTGATTCTAGCCTGTCCAATTTTTTATCTTTTTTACAGGTATGCATGCCTTTAACATTCTTGTCTTTATCAAACGAGTGTTGTGGGGGTGCCGCAAAATTTGACAGTTCACCTTTATCATTCACCCAGTTGGTGATGTGTTCGTTTATGCGGTTTTTGAAAGCTCTTCCAGTTTACCCGATGTAATCACCCCTGATACCCCAAAATTGTATAAATACCGTAGTTAAAGAAAAAAAATGGACCAGTCTGAAGATGGCTGGGATGAGTTGAAGCCGGTCAGGTCATTAACTAAAAAGTGGAAATAATTTTTAAAATTGTTTTATTTAACTATTGTGAAGTTATTACTTTTTATGTTGAGTACATTATCACCATCTACAAGTGAACAAAAAATGCTTAAATTATTCTGAACTAATCCATAATTCTAAAGATATTTAAAAATACGATATGCATAGAAGAGAAAGACTACACATCTCAGTAGAAATCTGTCTCACTCAGAATATTTTCAAGGGAAATATTTAGAGAGAACGTGAAATCGGAAGGCAGCTATTGTCATGGCTGAAGAGCTTGGAGTATTAGACTGGAATAGTCGCCCCATTTCTCCTTTGTGGCACAGAAGAACGTGATATTTTTAATATAGCTGTCGTCGGCCTCTTTCTAGGATGTGAAATACAGAACATAATTAAATCGATTTAAGAGTATTATGATATTTCATTCCTAGACTACCTTTCATAACTTGTACATTAATATGTCCCTCCAATAAGCTTCCTTAAATAGTATCTTTACATTATCTGTTAAATGACGAACATGGCATTCACATTCATACCTACGCAATTATTTTATATTGATTTCAAAGCGTAGGTTCTGGGAAGCGTCAATTTCTCTATTGAAAAACAAATCTGATACGTCAGAGTTCAACTATTCCAGTATATTTCTACGTAATAATATACACGACTACTCTTATTAAATGGAAAAAAAAGTAAATGATGATACAGATATTAATCATTTTCAATCATATTAAAAATTAATTTAAGGTAGGTATTTTTCCAAAATTTGTGAAACTCTGCCTTATTTTTGTTGTTTTAATATTCAAACAAATAATTTATTTCGTCGTTTGATAAAGCTTTCGAGAGGTGAAACGTTTCAGCTATCAAACAAAATGGTTCGAATTTACAAAGCTTTAGTATTTTTAATTGCTAAAAAATATCGCAGTAAGCGTCCTTAACATTTAAAGTGTATTTTTTTTAATATTCCTAGTAGTAAAACAGATACACAAGGATTTTAAGAGCAAACTGAAGACCGGGGCTAATCTAATAGCAATCATCAAAGAAGTGTGTGTTACTGTAAAGAAGAATATTGGGATCTAAAACCCACACGGAACAGAGTTTTATGATAAGGTATCTGGTGACCGAAATGGTGCTTTCTCTGTAAGATAACCAATAATTATTATTGAAAAATTGTTCATTCCTTATTTTGGATGAGAATTGATAAAATGATTAAAGGTTGGCGGTGGTTTTTAACCCCTAGAATCTTCTGATAATAAATTATAATTTTTGTATGGTAAACTTTTAAATGGCAATAAAAGGAGTGTTCTTTCCCTTAACATAGTTTAAATCATATACATTACTATAGTACAAAATGAGATAACATGATTTTTATAAGTCCGGTCGGGCTGAAAGAAATATCTCCCCAAAAGATTCTACGGCTATTTGTTTTCTGCTAGAAATATCTCCCAAAAAGACTCGAGGGGTTGTATATAAATTGGTGATAAGAACAGTTGAAAGCACATACCTATTTCTAATATAAATTAATTGGATTAAAATAAACATTATAAAATTATTTAAGCACTCGTAAGAACGATTAACGACACTTAAATTAAATATTTAGATCAGATCGATGAGTTCATACATTTGGGAAGTATGTTTACTAGATTTGGAAAGACTAATATTGATATTGAAAGAAGGGTAAATGCATTAACGGAGAACTGAACGTGATTGGTGTTAACAAAAAGTTGTCCAAAGAAGCGAAGCTAGCAGTCCACAATGGAGTGCTGATACCAACCCCGATGTATGGCAGTGGGGTATGGAACTGACAGAGGAAGAATGAAAGTAGACTAAATGCTCTAGAAATGAGATCTCTGAGGAGAATGCATGATTGATAACACAACGTGTGATCGTGATAAAAATGTTGAGATTCTTAAAGAATGCAAAGCTGGTTTACACCAGCTAAATGTGTGTAGCAAAAGCAGTGTAAATGGCGTAAATTGAACTGGTCTCATTAGCTAAGTTGGTTAAGCGGTTACCCCGGATAGGTAGAGGTCCTGGGTTCGAGTCCCAGATGCGACTGAAATCTTTTTATTTTCTGTTGTTTTTTTCGGTTTCGTGGCTCATTTGGGATGTGTTAATATTATCTTCTTCAATGATTAAATATTACTATGAGGCTTAACTTCAAAAAGTTATAAAAAAATATATAATATATTTATTTATTTACACCCAACCAACATAGAAAACAGTATTTTTTTTTCAAAGAAATTATTTCCCTCGAGGCCTATGTTACCTTTTGCGGATTCTGTATTCAGGTTCTTTTAAAAGAAAGGAAGAAGGGGAAGTACTGGGATGAAAAGGAGTATGAGAGCTGGGAAGAAATCTAAAGGTCATTGTGGCCAGGAGTAACGGGCGTATTAATCCATCTCTTCCATTGTCGATCTCTCCCTCATATTATCAATCTAGATATGGATTTATGGAATCCCGATTTGTGAATGTAGTTGAGCTGGAGGATGTAAGGGAGGGGACGTAAATGTTGGAAAATCATTGAGAGGTATGTTATATAGCTATTCAGAATCAGTCAAACATAATCTAAAACCCTTTCAAGCGCCGTCCCGATCCTGAATGGTCGTTTCTCACAAGGGCGATACTCGAGAGTACTCTGAGCCCCATCAAGTATGTTTATATTTTTAAAGGAGTCCGCCGAAATTTTTTTTTTTCCAAAATATTATTTTAAACGAATTATTAACTATAAAAAAAATCGCGCAGAATAGTGGATATCATTCGGACCTTATTGACATAATCCTAAATAAATAACGAAACCAAATAGCTACATATAATTTCTTATTCGCTAGTCCGCACAATAAAATCAGTAATAACAATATTGTTTACCAATGGTGTGGGGTTCTATAAATCAATATTTTTTTCTTAGCACAGCGTAAAAACCTTTCATCCGAAGTAAGAGCGGCTTTTTATACAAATAATAATATAGATAAATTTCTAATTAATCCAAAAGATAAGAACGACCAACCAAGCCAGGCGGGCATTTATAAATTAAATTGTAGTAACTGTTTGGCATTTTATATCGGTAAGAAAGCACGTAACGTCAATATGAGATTCAAAGAGTATTAGATGTTTAAATACTCATGGTTTTTCAGAATTCGGCAACCATTTAATTGAACAAGAAAATACCTATGATTACAGCACAGACGCTAATATTCTGCACAAAAAATGGATTTGACAGTACATTGGATAATTTGAAAGCATTAGAAATAAAGAAAGCCATTCAAATTTAAAGCAATATTCTTAATAATCATCGTAATTTGTAGTACGAGTACAGTCCCATATTAGATATATTTCCAGTTAACTCAAAATTTACAACTTCTTTTAAATCCCTCCCTCCTTTGACGTTCTGTCTCTTTCTTGTTTACGTGTTATCCAATTCCATCCCATGTAAGCATATCTCTATCTCACTGGTCCATTGTTTCTTTTTTTATTTTTTCTCCCTCTTATTATTTTTTTGTATATCTCACTATGTATTTTGATTCAGTTTTAAATTTTCCACTGACAAAGCTTAGGACAAGCGAAATCAAAAAATGTGTCGATTTAAAAATAAATCGGTGGCTTAAAACAAGCCTTCTTTGTATTTTTTTTTTAAATTTCACTTTTTCAACAAAAATAATTTATAATTTTTTTTTATGTCATAATATTCATCAAATGTAATGGCTCGAAAATAAAGTAATATTTATTTTATGTGGGTATTTTGTTATTTTGTATTTCCCCAAAGGCGATAACATGATCAACAGCAATTATATTACCCTGTTTTATAATGTTTAGGTAATAGGCCGTTCATTTCCATTATCGGAAAGTAAGCACAACAAAAACACGGATATTCTTTCTTCCTTATTATCTTTACGGAAAAGATTAAAACAAGATTTTATTTTCAAAAAAATGGGACAGTAAAAATGTTCGAAATTTTCAATAGATTAAATTGTATACTGAATGAAGATTGAACCATTAAAATTTTTGCGAATTGTTAGTTGAAACCATGACAAATGTTTTAATTCTGTCGCATGAGAAAAACTTTTCTTTAGTTTATGCATTCTTATCGGAGTTAAAAATGTTAATTATATTTTTTTATGGTTTTAATAAAAATAATAATATATATATTTGTTTAACAAAATAACAAATAATGGTATCCTCACTGGGATTTCATTTATAAATATGAAATTATATTATATTAAATTGATGTGCTTGATGAAAAAAATACAATAATTTTAAGGTGGGGTGTTTTAAGTGCAGTTGAGTGGTTTCGGTGTTAGTCTGTATTTGGCGTTAATATTTTTTCTATTTCACATATCCCTATGTAACGTATCCAGTGTATTAATTTTTAAATTTATTATCATACATATATTATTAGTATATGTATATATTAATTTATTGTTCAAGTGACCACCCAATCCCCCACCTCGACACCTAACTCTCAAGTAAATACAGAGTTTTTTTTATGTTTTGAGGTTAATTAAAAAAAAATTAAAATAAAACTTTACAATTTTTTATTCCGAATAAGGTCAAGAATAACTGGTAATCATAGTAAGCCAATTCATCTCTCATGGCCCTAAACATCACTCTGCGGGTTACTGACTCAAGCAATACCACAAATGATTTATATATAGATTAAAATTATTATATATATTCTATTTAGGTAGTTAACAAAATGTGTAAGGTTTCAAAAGAGAAAAATCCTGAATAAGTTCTATAAACTTAATTTCAAAATATCTGAAAATAGGTGCAGCTTGAAAACCAGAGAAAACGATTTTGAACGTTTTACCTAAAAATCCTGTACGTTTTTCATTTGGAATTCAAAAGATTACAGTTTGAGGGTTGTCTTTTAAAACTTTATGCATTTTTCTAATTACCCGTATAGAATATACAGATAAATCATTCGTAGTATTTCTTGAGTTAGCAAACTTGGAAGGTTTGGATTTTTAAGTGCTGACCATAATATAATATTGATTGATATTGTGTTTAATTTGTAATACTGTTATTTAATACTGTTATTTAATACTGTTATTTAATACTGTTATTATAAAGTTCTGCGATTAGTTTTATTTTTAATGTGACAACTGTTTCGATATTCTAAAGTATAAACAAACAAAAAATCCTATTTTTTTCCTCTGTCCAATCATCTTCGCCTACCTCATTTCAAGTATTTCAGTATGAAAAATCATTTTCATTTTTCTGAAAATTCGATTATGAGAAAGAGCAATATCATATCCGTAGAATAGTTTGTTTTAGTCATTTCCCAGCAAAGATTGAATCGCAAAAAATCGTTTGAGAATAGCAGAAATGTCCATCTTCTGGGATTCTGGTTGTCCCAGCAATATGTCAAGATTTTAAGCCCAAGGCTCCCAGCAAAAGCGATTCCAGGAGCGCGCCTAGTTAAAGCTCGTCGTTATTTGTCAACGGGGTCTAGTAGTGGAAGTGACAAGCCTTTGACGGGTGACAAAACAGATCAAACAATCCATTTTGTGATGATTGTTCATGCTTCAAATACGAGTATTACGTATACATAAACATACGTAGAATAGGTAACAAGTACTTAATGTGAAGGCTTTCGTGAGTCAATACTCCACTACGCAATAACTCGAGTGGGATTGACAAATAGCGTCGCCTCCACAGATCGAAAAGGAATAGTCGTGAACTAGAGGAAACTATTCCATTCATCCTTGTTCGCATGATTAGTATCAAATAGGGTTGGAACTTGTTAAATAATATAATTTTTCTTCAGCGCCCTACACGTATCGGGCCGTTTTATCGTTGAAAATAATTGCAAATTATCACCATGCAAAAAATTTGCATTTCACAGAATTAATTTTTCGTCATTATACATTCTCAACTGAACTTGCTTCCTATTCATGAATATAAATGAAGGGCATTTTATGTTTATTTTAAGCCACTTTCTTTTATTTATATTTATGCTTTATCGACCGGTTTCGGTTGAACTCAACCTTCATCAGGAACGTATACATATAAACTAAATTAAGATACAGAGATATATCATAATGAAGACATTAAAAGTGGGGGAAAGAGAAAGTATATGAGAGTAGAACAGGACAGAGCATTAGATAGGGGGCGGTACAGGGGTAATGCATAAATATAAATAAAATAAAGTGAGGTAAAACAAAAAATTTCTTTCATTTAAATTATAATGTCAAGCCAAAAAGTGATTGCTATCTTCGATAAATTTATCCTTGAACCTAAATGATGAAAAAAGGCTAAAAAAACTAAATTCGCCCCTAGAGTATAATGTTTTGTACACATTTCGAACTTTTCAACAATGTTGATGTTTTACTTGATTACTGTCTATAAGTTTTTTCGACATTTTCAGTAAAAAAAGGATGGAAAATAATATAATACTACCACCACACAATTACCCAACGTCACAACTCTAACTTGGTTCGGAGTTGGGACGTTGAGTGAGTATAAATCGGGCAACTACATGATCGGCCAACGTTCCAACTACGAACTCAAAACTAGCCCTTTTACCTAAAATGTATCTATCTACCGATATTCATATTAAATCTTCCAAAATTTATAATATTATTAACACAATTCATTTCTCATTAAATACTGGAAAAAATAATAAATATCCGTAAATTAATAATTATCGGGAATCACCAAATCACCCATCCTTTGTTTCTTGAACTTCACAATAAAAAAAAAATATTTTTACATAGGCTGAGTCAGATTGCAGCAAAAAAAAAAAAAAACAACTAGCCCCGATTATGCATCAGATTACATGCATTTCGCCATTAAGGTAATTTTTCATGAACGGCGCTATACAAATTATCCAAATATTATTATAATTTTTATAATCTGCATAATGCATATTTGGGGGTTAGTTGCATATTTGAGCATTTTTTCATAATTATAAACGTAGTTCAGTAATTTTTTATTCTTCGCGCAGCACGACCATCGGGATCGCCTGCCGAACTTATACTGATCAGCCAATGTGTGGAGGCCGGTTCGTGCGAGTTTGGCCAACTAGTTTGAAGTTTGGGCCAACTAGTTCGCCACCGGAGCGGTGTCGGGCGAACTTGCCGAACTCGAGCCAACATTGGCCCAACGCGTACGAACTACCCCTCTACACAATCGCCCAAACCTTCGAGTTGGGATGTTGAGCAATCGTGCGGCATAAACGTAAACATCTTAAACGTATGATATTCATTTTTTTCTGCATTTGTTGCAAGTCACCCATAAACTAAAAATTCTACTTCATCTGTGTGAAAGTTCATACTAACAAAAAATATAAATGATTTTGTAATTTCCACTTTTTATATTATGTTAATTTTTCGTTTATCAAATTATTCGGATACTCGGAGTATATCAAAGTGATTTATTAAACGAAAAAATTTCCAATTGTTTATACTTGAAGACATTATAATACGTATCTCATAGCATATTCTAAGAAGGATTTGACAAAGCGCCTCTCCTGGATAGCGTCAGAAGTAATGAAAACTTACAAATGAGAGTCTATATGAAATGAAAAAGACTCGGTAACATCTTTGAAATATTTTATTCCTAAAATGAGACTTATTATGCGGAGGCTTTGGGCCAAGCCATACATTTTCCTATTTGTCTGATTACATCAACGCGAGACGCAAAAGAGCTTTCACTCCGGAGAGATATTTCTATTTCTCAGAATATGAAGTTCGTAAGAAACTTACGATGATGTACGCATATTTTTTGTACATACGAGATAAATTGTAATTCTAAATGTTTTTAAAGCTTGACGTTTCTGTAAAAACGTATCGCTGTGTCCGAGTGGGGCTTGGACAATCACAGATTGTGGAAGAGTTAAACTTAAATGTTATCTTCCTTTATGAAGAAAGTTTTACTATAATAATAGTAATTGGATGATTTCTATAGCGCCATTTTTATGTAAAATCACCTCAAAGACGCTGTACAAACATTACTTCATATTATCCATCTAATAATGTATAAACACATACTTGCCTGGCAGGTCACTTCAGATGAACACAGTTTTATAAGAAAATGTAAGCTTAAGAGATAATATTACTTTAACAGTTTCTATTTTATCCTCATTTTCTATAGATGTTACATTTATTAGAAGATTAGTGGCATAAGAAGAGTTAGTATTTATTTGAAATATTTATATTTTTTTATACTGGAGAATATTTATAAAATGGCCTTATAAAACGTAAGAAGTTTTTAATAGATATTATTTTATTTTTTTTACATATTTGGTTTTATACAGGGTTGCGGGCTGTGGACGCATTTGCCCGCCGATGTGTGATTTTTTACTTATTCTATAAGTGAATTTAGGTAACCATTGACCGGCTAACCTAGCTAAGCAATTTACGTGTGCATTTCTTCATTTTAAGATGAGTTTTAAGTCTAGTTCTGAATTCTATTTATTCTTAAGTCATGCGGCAGTTCATTCCAGGATTTCGGTCATGATACTCCGAAAGCACGATCGCCAAACTTTGTAATAGGTGTGCGCTTTGTTTCCTTCAACCTCCCGATAGCTGATGACGCTGCTGACCTAATGGTGGACTGCAGTGAATTGGTATTTTCAGGAATACACAGTTCCGATAAGTAAGCCGGAACTATGCCATGAAGTGACTTAAATACCATCCAAAATAGCTTGAAATGGATTCTTTCGGGACATTTGAGCCAGTGGAGATTTTTGAGATGCTCTGAAATGTGGGAATATTTAGATACGCTGGTTATATGTCTTACTTCAGCCTTAAAAACTGATTGCAATTTCTTAATTTGGTATTTGGGGAGAATTGCAAACATTTCATTGCAGGAATCTAGACGTGAAGCAACGTATGAATTGACTAACAGTTAAGTTGCCTCCGTTGGGAAATTTCTCCGTACTGAATTAATTTGGTTCAATTGAAAAAACCCTGTACTTGCAGTTCTGTTTACTTGACTTGAATAATGTATTGATTAATAAGTTTGTATCGTTTTTAGAGTGTTTTTTTGCATATTCAAGTAATTTTACAGCCACGCCTTTTAAATAAATAATGTAAGAATGGGTTATTTTAAAGTAGTATTTGACCTACCATTTACATTAATAATTTCTCATCAGCCGGTTACTTACACGATTTTTTTTAAAATGCAAAAAACCCACAAAAGATACAACTACCTAGAGCAAATTGGACTTTGGCATCCCCAGCTGGGGTATTTTGTGAAACTGATGGAAGTGGAAGGGAAATAGATGGGAAAAGTTGGAATGAACCAAACACAGCTAAAGTTATTCCAAGAAGTTCCGTCTTCTCAAATCTTTATTCTATTCTATATTCTTTCTAATAATACAACTCCGGATGCTTTTGACATGTAGCTAATTATTTTATTTCCCTGAAGAAGATACGATTGTGTCGAAACTTTGTAAATTAAAAAACGTAATGCGCACACTTAGCGTATTTTGTTTTATGTATGTTCAATTTTATTCGTAATCGACTATTTGTTTAATACACTTCAAGCAAATTGACAAAAAAGGTACATAATCCAGTTTTGTAACAATATTTCCTCCATATTTTAACTTAACGAAGCCATAAATTATTCTTGGACACTCGTATTCAAGCATAAGTTTCACGTTATGCCTTTGAATATTGAAGTAGAAACTTTGACTCGAAGTTGACATTCAGTAAAGGGTGAGAAAGTCCGGTTTGACAATAAAATAATGTTTTGTACATCAAAACTATTAAAACTAATCAGAATTTACAAAATTCAAAATACAATTTCTTCGAGATTGATCAAAAAGTTTGGTATTCACTTTGTGACGTCATTATTAATAAATAAATTAAAAAATTACATTTTACTAGCCACTTTATTAATATACACATATCAACATGTTTCGAAAGCGATGCTTTCTTTATCAGGAATATATAGAATACTGAAAAATAATAATGTCAGATATAGACAAATTATAAACATAGAACACAATAATGTAAGAATAGACAAATTATAAACATAAAAAAATTGAAATTGAAGTATGTAAGTAATTAATCAAAAACATTTGATTATTTATTAACAATTAACGCTTTTTCTGATTTCTGAAATTTAAAATTTGTCTAATTGTAAATCGGTTGTACACTTATACCTACTTTATGTTTATCAATCAATGTTATGTTTATAAATTGTCCATTCTTACATGATTGTGTTCTATGTTTATCATTTGTCTATACTTGACATTACTATTTTTAAGTATTCTATATATTCCTGATGAAGAAAGCATCGCTTTCGAAACATGTTGATATCTGTGTAAATTAATAAAGTGGTGAATACAAAGTAATTATTTAATTCATTTATGTATGGCAGTGAGGCATGGAACTGGCAGAGGAAGGATGAAAGTAGACTGAATGCTGTGGAAATGAGATCTCTGAGACGAATGTGTGGTAAAACCATGTATGATCGAGTGAAAAATGTTAAGATTCGTAAAGAATGCAAGGCTGATGTAAGCGTAGTGAGCAAGATTAAGAAAGGGACGCTTAGATGGTTTGGGCATGAATGAAGAAAGGAGTGTAAGGAGAATATATGACGCGAATGTGAATGGAAGAAGAAGCCGGGGACGTCCAAGGAAGACGTGGCACGATCAAGTGAATCAAATACTTGAGTCGGGCCATGTCAGAAGTCGGAATAACAGAAGAGAATGTATGAGACGTTGTATGAAAGCGAATGAAGCAAGAAGTGTATGCCAAGATCGAGTTGTTTGGCGGTCCGTCCTCTCTGCCTACCCCTGCGGGGAAACGGCGTGATGGTTAGTTAGTTAGTCATTTATAAAAATTCGAAATGTTTGCAGTTGCCGTACCTCATTAATTTAATATCGTTTTGGGTACCAATGAAAATATAACTTTATCCACTATGATAATCACGCTATAACGCTGTTAACCAGAGGAGATAATTGGATTTGCATAGTAAAATTTCGGTTATGTTTCTAATTTACGAAATTACATAAGCCGCCAACGGTTTTATGGTTAGGTTAAGAATTCTAAGATAATGGAATTACATTCGAATCATTTAATAAACTCAATTTTAGAATTACACATTTGTTTTCTTATCATATTTGTTTATTAATTTAAGACATTTTACAAAAAATATTATTCAAAAAGTCCCAATAAACTACTTTTTTGTAACACATCCCAAATGAAACACGAATCCGAAAAAACAACAAAGATGCGTTAATATTATCTTCTTCAGTGATTAAATATTACAATGAGGTTTACAACCTTCAATATTTATTCAAAAAAAATTGAATACTTTATTGTAGTTTGTCTAACGGGAGCTTGTTATTTAAAACTTTATCCTAAATTTACAGTTAAGGTAATGAAAAATAAAAATACATATCAAACTTAAAGCATAGATATTTCTCGAAAATATTTGTACAATAATATTTTAAAAATAAAAACACAAACGACAACAATAAATCGTACATAAAATAATGTTCCATAATTATCTAATACAAATAGTTTCTTTCAGCTAACCAAGTTTTATTTATTAACTGTTTAGTTTTAATGCATTTTTTTTTTATTTCAGCGGGTAACATATTTAAACAGCTAGGAATCATGTGATCTAAAGTTATTTTTCCATATTTGTTTGTAACCATTAATCTTTCATTAAAATTGAGACGAGCATTGTAATTGTGCTCTAGTCTATTTGTATTATACATAGGGTTATTAATGTGCTGAAATATAGTTTTGTACCACAGAATTGCTCTTACTGAAAGAATTTTGTGACTCTGATAAAAATATGCTATATTGAAGCTTATAAACCTCATTGTAATCTATTTTTTAATTATTAAAGATAAAATGAGCAGCTCTAAAAATTAAACATGAAATCGAAAAGACACAGAAAATAAAAAGGTAACGGTAGCAACTTGGACTCGAGAACAGGTCCCCGTGGTCTATCAACTACCTTGCGCTCTAATCCATAATTAATGCCCATATATTTTTGGCTGCTACATCTTTATCATGACTACAATATTCTACCCAAATTTATTCGTAATCTTTAGATAGTATCTTGGGTATACCTATCCGATAAAAAGGTAGCAGACAAACATATACGTGAATTAATTGAAGATGATATTGACAGTTCTTAAAAATCTAAGTAGTATACTAATAAAAATGACTGGATAGATCGGGGTAGCTGTATCTCAGTGGATTAGAGCGCAAGATCCTGGATAGACCTTTTTTTCTGCATCTTTTCGATTTTATATTTCATTTTGAGAGTTGTTAATATTATCTTCAATGATTAAAAAAATCTATTGATGGGGATATGGAAGGGTGTAGAGCAAGGTTCAGAAGTACCTGGTTACTCAGATCTGGTCACTGAACACGTCTAAAGGCATTGCAAGCAATCATCGATTCTGAATGATTGTACGAGTGTTTTACCAGGGCGATGCTGATAGCATCTACCACTATCAAATGTATGAGTTGGATCAACAGAATAGTACGTATGAATGTAGATAAATCAAAGGGTGTGTACTAAATAGGGTTGTTAAGTATACCACCCTCTCTGCCTTGAGGTTAGCTAATTAGGTATTATGTTTTATCGCTGCTCGCGAACCTAATAAGCTTAACGTATATAATATCCTGAGGCACATGGTGTGGCAGATTGTCAGAAATACATTATATCAAGTTATTAATCAGGAAAAGGTTCATTCCACAAATATTTCCACAGTATTTCCCGACCAGTGGAATGTTTATAGCCAGCGTTGGCTTAAATTAACCAATCCTTGTGTCCAAATGTTGATTAATGTAGCAGTGGCGTACCAGACTTTCTCTGACATATCTGTGTAGTTTTTTAGAGGACAAAAGTGTGATATTTGCATAGATGTTTTGTAGCATCTCCTGCTATTGTTCGACTTTATCTCAGTATTCGTGGGTGAGTCTGATGGATGAAGTGCGGGGAGGTTGTGATACAGGAAATAAAACCCTAACGTAGGAAAACATACTCTTTATTGACTATACAACCCCAATCATCATGGTAGGGGAAGAGAAGAGTGAAGAGTAGGACTAAGTTAAAAAAGAACGGATTAAAAGGATAAATGATGGCTCTTGTGGTCAGAATCTTCTCCTCCGGCATCAGGCAAGGCCGCTCCAGTCCTGATGTTCACCGATTCCCACGGTCCATGATGCAAAGTCCATGATGACTCGTCGGAAGCGCCATCCGCCACAGCTTCTTCCGTGAGGTTCAGGCAATAGGATGTATGAATGCTACCTTATCCTGTGTGGTCGTCGATGCAGCAGCTACCCCTCGTGTCCGCACATTACTCCGCAGGGATTACTCTCCAAAGCACAAGGCACGCGCGGTTAGGTTTCATCACCTACCATTTGGCCATCATTAAACAAAAAACATACCCACTTCGGGTAATTAATTAGACACTCTCCGGTGTGAAACGAAACAGTAACTTAACATAAGTCCTCCCAAAAAACCACGTCGAGCTCCCCGCCTGTGTCAAGTTATGTCTGCCGCCATCTTGTCCAGGCGCCTCTGCCGGATCTCACATCCATCGACCCCTCATGAAATTCTATCATAGACAATTGTACTGTAGCATCCACATCAGGTACAACAATTATGTTACATTACAATTCTATCACAGACAATTGTACTGTAGCATCCACATCAGGGACAACAATTATGTTACAGTATCTAGTGTTTACTAGTGTTATAGTTCATAGAGTCACCAACAGATATCACTAGAGTATAAGTTCACCCTCCATATGTTGAAAATGGAAGTACGAGCTGTCGGGACTCATTTGGATTAATAGAGATTACTAGTTATGGGACATTGATCTCCAGGCTGTGCTTTCCTCCTTCAAATTAAAGAGCGGTATCGTCTTAAATAATAAAGACATACTTGTTGTGAAGACGTGTATTTTATTGGTTCATGATCATAACAAAAAGCATACCTTCATTTTGTAAAAAGAATTTTTCTCGTTGCAATCTCTTATAAACTAGACTTAGACTTCATTAAGTTTTTTTCCCATAATTATTTAATTCGGTTTTGCGAAATGCCAATAGACACATACTTGTAGTAGAAGTATAAAGTCATATATTAATTTACAAAAGGAAATACTACATACTTCAAAACTAATGTAAAAAAAAAAACAAATCTAACATTCGCTCAATTGATTCTGGAGTGCGGTGAAAGACACGGGATGGATTGTTTTAGATAATTTATTGTTTAGCTGCCAAAACCATCAAAATATACTCGTATATGTGTTCTAAGGAAACAATATTTTTTTGGTATTTAATTCGTTGAACTCTATTTAATTTTTTTTTAAATTTATATTAAGACAAATTTAATAATGTTGATATTGTTCAGCAAACATTTCAGTTTTTTTTAGATCATTGTGACAGCTGTTTCGGCGTTCAAACTGTGGTCAATGTGTGTTAAGCCACATTGAAACGACTTGCTTATGTGATTTTATTTACTCCCACCCAATTTTAATTTGGACGGTGTTTAAAATGATTTATTACCGGTAAAACCGATTTACTTTGAAAATAATTGTAATAATTAAAAAATCTCTATTCTGTCAGGTATTTGCAGTTGATAGCTGTTTTCCCCAGATAAAATGTTTTTTAATAGTTTTGTAATCATGTTAATGCTATTTAACCCCACGAGTCTTTTTGATAATATGATAATTTTTCTTAAATGTGTATGGTAAACTTTCGAATGGCAATAAAGAGTGTGTTTTTTTTCTCTTTCTAACACAATTTAAATCAAATACATTATTATAGTACAAAATGAGATAACATGACTTTTATGAGTCCGTTTCGGAGTGGGAGAAATATCTACTCAAAAGACTGGAGGGGTTAGGGGAAACGGCTGCGCTGCCTGTTTTATACATAACTTAATTTTGGTTTTTAGGGCAAAATACCCATCCAAACTGAATGATTTTTTTTTAAATAATGGTTTAGTGAATATCTAGTACGGATCAGAAGTATTTTATTTATTTTTGTTTTAAATTATGAAGTATAGGCCATGAAAAAAAAACCATTTTCATAATTTTAGAGGCAACTTCGAAAATTGTTTGCGGGTTTATTGTATTTAAAAGTATGTATATTATATTTGCTATGTAAATAAAAATACAAAAACAAAACAATTATAAAAAAAAGGTTTTTTCGGGTCCATATTTTAAATTATGTACGGCAAATTTGTGTTCCAACGTCATTTTTAATTTAATTTAAAGTCAACCATAATGCTTAATTTTTTTTTTTTTAATTTTATACTTCATTATATTTTCAAAGTAGATAAATTACTTCTAATCCGTACTAGATATTTACTATTCTTTTTTGTATAAAAAAAAAGTTCGTAGTTAGAAAATTAGGTTTATTTTCGCCTCAAATCCAAAATTAAGTTTTGTTTGAAACAGGCCTAACTAACTAACTAACTTTCGTAACTAGGAAAAGATTAACATTCCCAAGTTACAAAAAACATGACAATATTTTAAAATCTCCTACTACCATCACAGTAAGCGGAAGATGTTGCTTGTATCGTGATGGAGAAAAAGCCAGCCAAGGAATCGAACTCATGACGCTTGGGTCTAACCCAGATGTCAACTCAGCCACCGACCGGTCACGCAGCCACCGTTAAATAGCGTTATATTGGAATCATTCGTTCGTTTATTAATTTCTACTTGTTCAAGTAAATTTAATCTAAAGCCCTTTCTTTCCATATGTAAGAGTTTAGGCTCGTTGTTGGCAAGCGGGCAAGAAAATAGTTTTTTTTTTAATTAATCGTTATTTATAAATAAAGAATATCATTTATTACAATTGATAATGTAACTAAATCGGTTTTTACCGATAATATTATTAAATCGTTGGGTGGGAGAATATAACCCACCTTTTACTAATCCCTGGTCACGCACCCACCTCCACTGTGACACCTAATATATATGTTCTGCCATAATTTTTTAATAATATTTAGTATATATTTTACCCTGATGATAGAACGGTTGTTTCTAAATGGTCAACGTTAAAAAATAAAAAGTGGTTTAAGCAAAGTTTGATTATTTCGTTCAATTTATATAAAAAATCAATTTAAAAAATCATCTCAATGTGGCCTAACCGCAGTTTGATAATTGCTTTAACGCCGAAACAGCCGTCATAATAATGAAAAACAAAAATACTTGCAGAACTTAATAAAAACATTATTGAATTTTATAATTTTTACTCGCTATTAAATAATTCTCTACTTTGAGTCTAGAATAAAATTTGCAGCGTCACTGTAGTAGAATATTTTTTAGAATAGAGAGTGAAAAAACTAAAACTCCTAAAAGCCCACGTTAAAATAAAATTGAAATTGAATTACGTACGTCCTCGATACGGGCGCGTGCTAGATTTTATATTTTTCCCATTTCAACTTGTATTCCAAATAAATCCTGCTCTACTCGTAATTTAGATATGATTTTATTTTTCAATTTCGTTTCGCAAACTTTTAATTTTTTTTTATAAAAACCAAATTTTTATATTAGAATTTCACTTTGACATTATAATAATTTTCCGAAACACAGCGGGATTTTACACATGTTTAAAAAATATTAGGCCATTTTTAAAGGATTTCTTACCACCCAATGCATAATAATTTGTGTGGAAAACAAAATACATATTTAAAGTTTCAGAATGGTAACCACAACTTCTTTCTATTATATGAATGTCTCTGTGTGTGTTTGTTTTGTATTCATATCTACAGTTTTATTCCAAGCTTGATAAAATTTTGCCCATTTGACCTTCAAATAAAGAGGAGGGTCACTGTCTGCATGACATTTCTAAAACCATCCCCATCCCTCCTTCCTACCCCTTAAAACAGAATGTTTGTATTTCTTAATGAAATTTTGATGACGTTCAAAATAAGAGGAAAATTATTGGGTAGAGGTAGGGTTAATATATCATCAAGATTTTGCTCCAAACCGTACATGTCCCCGGGCAATACCGGGTACTTCGGCTAATATTCAATAAAAATAAGATTTACTTTAAGATCGGGGTGGAATATATAAAACAGGTTTCATAGTTGGTCGCCGTACCTCACAAAAAAAATACTGGCTCTTGTGCTCGGTGGGTATATTAATATCTATCGGCACCGCGCAGTGCAGACACGTAAAGTGGCAGTCACGGCACAGAAGAGAGTATTCATATTACAACGTGCGATTTTCATTACGCGCTAATCGAATTTTACGCTTGCTTACGCAACTATTTCCGTTATCGTAATTTAGTTACGTGATGTTATTTAAGAAAATTAATGATAGAATGACTATTTTTTTTTTAAAAAAGACAAACTTTCCCGGGTTACGAATAACCTGACAATATTTTAAAATCTCCTACCACCACCGCAGTAAGCGGAATATGGTGTTTGTCATGATGGAAGACATAGCCAGACGAGGAATTAAACTCAAGACGCGACGCCAACTTAGCTACTGACCGGACAGATAATAGCACAATCTGATAAGAAGTGTGAAAATTACTTATATTATAAAATCAATATTCGACGACAAGTACAGTTTCAAGCTTTGATTTAATTTTTTTATGTAATTTAGGTACGTTTTTTTTTCATTTCTATGGAAAGATTATAAAAATTTTCTGAAAAAAAAATTGCTTTACATTTGCTTAGTATTACATTATGGAACCTCATTGATAAATTAGTTTCAATTTTTTTAGTGCTATTTATTTCTGATTTGGATAGATATAATGTTTTTGTGTAGATATCTTCTACTTTTGAAACTTTTAATCATGTATAGAGCATTTTAGTTGAGAATGCTGTGGTTTTTCAAAGATAACTTTGGTAATTAATCTCTACTTATACGAGACGCATGAGCCCCGCACAAGGAAAATAGTGTAAATATTTAGGCACCAGACTATTGTGATTTGCGATTCCTCTTGAGGAAGGTGTTTGGTAGTTTACCAATGGAGATGCAAAGAACCACTGCAGAAAAGGCAACAAAAAACACATTTTTAGGTCTGTGTAAGTGTGGATACATTCTCAAAGGTCTTCAAAGAAAAATCGATTAACATATTAAGAAGCCATCATCATAATAACGTGATCCCTCTTACAAAATTCGCCATTGACACAAAAAGCCCTTTTCAAATCGATGTGACTAAATCCCCGAGGCTTTTGTGATATTTCCAGGGTGGTGGAAAAACCGCCAAGGGTCGTTTATGGGCGCTGCAAAAAGGTTAATGTCCTGGCATTGGCTTAAGAGCCTCCTTTTGCTTATCGGCGGTAATGTGTAAAGAAAACTCGACCCAGGGAATATTATTTCTCCCCGACGGACCAATCAAAATTCCCCGCAAGAATGATGTGTTCCCTTATAGCCGAAATTCATCCAGACAATGGCTTTACTTTGAGCGAATTTCTCAAAAGATAAACATTGTTGGGCGAATATTGTCTTGGACTTTAGAGGGGTTTAAAAAGAAATACAATTTTTAATTTAAACGTTATAACTTAAGGAATTTGAAATAAGGAACTTGAAATAAGGAATTTGAAATAAGGAATTTGAAATAAGGAATTTGACGTAAGAAATTTGAAATAAGGAATTTGAATAAGGAATTTGAAATAAGAAACTTGAAATAAGAAATTTGAAATAAGGAATTTAAAGCAAGCGATGAATCATTAAATAGTTTTTCAAAATATAATAAAAACATACAGGTTGTAACACTATGTACCGGACAGATTTTAACCAGTGATTCCGGGGTATATTTGAAGATTAAAAAATGATAATGAAATTTTTGCCTCAGATGAGTTTTTTGTTTTTGTTTTTGTTTTGAGAAATTTAAAAAATATAGTTTTACAAGTTCAATATTAAAAAAAAATAACTGGTCGTTCCTTTTACATATTTTACTCTAAATACGCTCAGGGATTACTAGTTAAGGTCAGGTACGTGTTGATACAGCCTGTATATATAATATATGATTCCTTAAGTATGGTCCTGTATAATATTATCTGCTGTACATAAAATTAATAACATGTATATTTTAACGCGGCATTACATTCATGAGTCAAATGCATTGTACATATAGTTTGGTATTACAGATTGATGAACCGGTGAATGTAATTTGTTAGCCATAGTAGTAAAATAGGACTGTCTAAAGTGAGTGATAAAATAGAGAAGTACAACGCCCTTGAAATGATCTTTTACAAAGACGGCGCTATATAAATCATCCAAATATTATTTTTACTATGAAATCACTAATTGTTTTTCACATCAAGAATGATTTACACTTTCAACAAATTTTCCAAATCACGATTTTTTTATTGAATTATTGGTAAGAGTACATATGTGACGTACGATAGATATGGCGGCTTACGAATATTTCAAAGCTCCATAACTCATTTGTTTAGAGATAGTAGATCCCTGTCAAATCAATTATGGCACTCAAATGACAAGCAAGAATTCACAACTTTAAATTCATTAAAAAAAAATCCCGATCAAGGCCGGGTACACATCAGTTAGTAAAATATAACTTTGTTAAATTTCCAAAGCAACTTATACTGTTTAAATTCCCGTTAACCCAGAACACGGTCCCTTTTCATATTTCATTATGTGGATTTATTGTTTAACAAATTTCACTAATGACATTCTTGATGTTGATTTTCTCATTTTCTGCTATCGGTTAGCTTCCCACCGGTACCGGATATTTCCCCACCCTCTCGTCTCCTATCCTCCTCTTCCTCTCTGTCATTCCGATCTACTCCGTGTCACTCTTAATGATCTCAATCTTGGAAATGCCTACCATTTCACCCGTATCTCTATGGCGACAAGAAGGGATGCTGTGACAAAGGTGTTTCCTAACATCGATCTCGTAACCACATAAAAAATCTAAAAAACTATACTCAAAGCCAGAAATAACTCAAATTTTCTAAAGTCCATCGCAGAATATTTGCCTGCTTCCAAATCAAACTTTTGAACAGTGCTCTATTATGGTGCTATGGTATTTTTCACATTTCTCCTTTCAGATAAATGCTTACTAACTATTTTAAGCTCGTAACTTCTCTTGCATCACGAGCTGTAGAGCATTTTATTATCCATTTATCTGTAGCGTGCATTCCATGAAGGCTGAAAAGCTGTGCCTACCCCAAGAAAACCAAATTAAAAAATACGACCAATTTCTGATCTTAATGTATTACGCTCACAATAATCAGCGGTAGGTGATAATATAATTGCTATCTATTCAGTACACAATTAATACCCTAACTTACAAAACTACATAGAGCCTACCTTTGGTCGTAGAGCAATGCACGACACTTTCATGTATGTCTTAATTCCGCAATAGGTATAGTTTTTTGAAAAAAAAAACCTTGAGATTGCAGTGGGTGACTTGATTTTTTTCTTTCCCTCGAGCTCATTTAAATAAATGTGAATTTGAAATTTTCATGAAACTAAATCACTCGTAAAACAGGATTGTTAAACTAATCCAATAATATTGTAAGCTTTTGTAAACGACTTGATTGATTGAACGTGGTGATTGGTGTAAAGAAATTTGTTGCATCAACACATTTATAAATATGTGGAGACACTTGTCAGGAATTAAAAAAGACATCTAATTTTTAAATTTAGACCACTTTTAAATGTAGCCTTAAAACATATTTCTTTCTTCTACGACCTATATTAGTCGCTATAAATTTAACAGTGACTGGTTGGAGGCAATTCAGTGGCACCGTAATCAATTATTCCGTGTTATACTGACGCGCAAAGCTTTGAGTAAGAGAACGAAATGGAATTTTACACCGTCTCCCAGGGTTTTAATGCAACATTATTATTTGTCAGAAAAGATAAATAATGTAGGGTAGAAGAATGACGGCTCTATTAAATAAAAGCACTTTAATGTGAAAACGCTATTGCAATTAAGATAGTTTAGTAAAACTAAATGCTATATTTTATATGAATTTACCACTCGAAAAAGTGTTAAAATTTGCCCCATATTGGGTCTATTCAAAATATCTGAAGTTCACAATATACATATTTTATGTGACACCTCACAACAGCTCATCATCTGTACTGCATAAATCAGAGATTGTTTCTCTGCCTCGGAATAGTCAGCCGCTTGAGTAACGTTGTGTAACTGTTTAAGTAAGAAGGTGTAATTGGGGATTCGTTAATTCAGGTCTTGAAGAAGCCCAAATTAAAGGACAGAGGAAAGGCGATTGCCTGTAGTTCATTCCAAACGTGTACCACTTTACGTAATCACTCTCATGCTATTGATGTCATCCATGAACTTGATTTTTTTCCGAATTGCCCTTAAAAATAGAGCACAATTTCGTTCTGAAGAGTTTTATTCATAAAGTACATTTGTACTTCATTTTATTTATTTGCTACCGTTTTCGACACATCCGTGTCATTCACTAGCGTTTTTCAAACTAAATTAAATTATGTAAGTACAGAAATAATTAGATATTATTAGATAAGGGCAGTGGGAGTACGCGTGGTGATTTGAAAAAATAACAGGGAAATATGGTTAACAAAGGTGATTTACAGGGTGCTATTTTTTTTTTTTTTTAGTGAATGTTTTTTTTTTTTAAATTCCATTTTTTTGTTTATTTTTTTAATGTTTCTATAATGTACAATGTAAAATAAGTAATAATATTTGAATGTTTAAACTTAGTTTTTTCTTTATTGAAGCTCTCTAATAAATGATTAGCAAACTCGGAATAGTTATTATTTCGTAAACAGAATTCATGTTCCCCGATTCTAGTTTTAAAATTTCTAGTACTTATACCGACGTATTATGCTTCTCATTCATAACATTCTAAAGTATATATTCCGTTTTTTTTTCCAAATTTATTATAAATGTCGTTACTGTTAATAAAAAAACTCTTCAAAACAAATTGTCTAGAAATTGTTACGTAGATAATGCCAAAGAAATAACACAAATAGATCAATGCTGTGAGTTCTTACTAGCAGGCTACATTTAAATGCATGTGAAATTGACTCACCATACATGAGATTGCAATCGATCCATTAACATAGGATGTTTAATCGGACGAACCAATCTCCTTGCTGCAGAGAGCCAAGCAGGTTAATCAATATTCTTACCATCCATCGACTACTGGTCCCCTAACATTTGATCCCCCGACAATTCATCCCCGTCAATTAATCTTCGGATAGCTTGAAAATGGCATTGATCGCCGAAACAGTTGTACAATAATAAACACTAAAATAATTTGCAGAACTTAATAATAACATAAAATTACATTTGTATTAAATTTAAAAAATAAATAAAAATAATGATGGAGTTCAACGAATTAAACACAAAAACAATTAGTTGATCCCTCTACCAGACGGGGACCTTTTATATTGATCCTCCCGGAAATCGATCCCCAGGACAATTTTTCCTCGAATTTTCGAGTATTTATATTTGTAGGTACATACCAGTTTCCGTGAATGTCACAAATGTGTTGTATTTAAATTGAATGATATATGATATTTTATTTTTAAGAAAGGCAAACTTTCCCGGGTACGAATAACAAGACATTATTTGAAATTCTCCTACTACCACCACACTAAGCAAAAATGTTGCTTGTGTCGTAATAGGGGACTTAACCAGTCGAGGAATTGAGCCCACTGCGCCTGAGTGAGAACCCGATGCGATTCCAACCCAGTCACTGAACGGTCAATGGCAAATTTTAAATCATTTTTATTCATCTGGAATTATATATAATTTTTTATGAGAACAATAATTTTATAAATTTGTTTTCATCCCATTTACATATTTATAGCATTCACGGATGCTGGTATGTACGAATATTTTTTGAAGAAACTTTAGGGGTTCAATTGTCCGGGGGATCAATTTTTGGAAAGATCAATGTGTAAGGGGTCAACTAGCAGAGGGATTCACTATGTGGGGGATCAATTGACGAGATGAATTGTTGTGGGATTAATTATCGGGGGATGAGTCGTCATGGAATCATTTTGGGCTACACAGTTCATAGAAAGCAATTTAGGTGCCAAAAATATGAGTTATTTTAACAGGGCTCGTTCGGTTACATTCAATTAACCCAATAAATTAACCCATTTGTTCAGTTTAAAAATGGTTGCATCATTTGGAATAATGATGACATATTTCTCTAATATTTTGTATGACAAAACCCAACAGAAAAATAATAAAAATTAGTAAGTATCCTTAACTTGTTCAGTTTCGTACAATTGAATCTATCGATGTTTTGTTACCTATTCCATCCCTGCCACCCTCCCCAGATTAGCAAACCTCTTAACGTTATCCACCTTAGCGTGTTTGGATATCATTCGATGCCTACTTGGTGTACCTTTGTATTCCCGGGAATTGGTTCGTATTTCACCTTTATTTAATGCGATAAATCCCTCTTTACGTCATTATTGTTTTTCGATTTGGAGCTCAAAGCACTCAACACCTACGTACTAAATCGAAATCTACGTATTACCGTGTGTTGATGTCGAACAAATAAGAGTTTTTTTCCTCAGCCTAGTATATTGCGTAAACACTTAATACTTTGGTTCGACTTTGTTTTGTTTAACAAACGTAATTCGAACTACGAAGCATTAAAGTATGTACCGAAGCTCTAAAAGCTCTCAGTGATCTCAAGTATCGTGAAAACTAACTATTTTCAAGGTCGTTACAAAACGAACAGTCAAATTCTGGTACATGCAAATCTTTTGTACTAGGATATCACGTTCAAGAACCTTGTCAAAACCTTCAGTATCTATATTTTCAAAACTATTTCAACAAATATATACTTTATTTAACGCGTGATAGCGACTTGCTGTATGAATACGGTGGACGGAAAAATCAATACAGGAATTTTAAAAAACATTTTATTTTTGTAATATAAACAGTAAATTTGTATTAAAGCACCTCAATTTAATATAACGAACGACCGGTTTCGGAAGTACCTTCCTTCGTTAGGGCTGTATTAAAACCAACATAAGATACAAAATAATAATAATAACGTTTTATTATCTTATTTTTTTAAAACAAAATAACAAATAATGATATCCTCACCGGGTTTTCCCGTGCTGAGGATTTCATATACGAAATACAAAATTAAATTATATTAAATTTATATGCTTGATGAAAATTTTTTAAAAATTATAAAAGTGAGATGTCTAAAGTGCAGTTGAGTGGTTTCGGTGTTGGTGTCTGTATTTGGTGTTTTCTATTTCAGTTCTCCCTATGTAACGTATCCAGTGTTTTATATGATTTTTAAATTTATTATGACCGTTATGATTTTTAAAGGATCATGGGATTTTGTTGTGGAGTTTAGCACCATGGCATAAGAAGTTTTTTTTGTCCAAATGTTGTATTTGTGGTTACTTGTTATACGAGGTGTGTTCAAAAGAAAAGGTGAATTTAGAATTTTTTCGAAAAGTATTTATTTATTCATCAATATCCATTTTCTCCCCTTCAAAGTAATCCCCCTCAGATATAATGCACTTATGCCAGCGCTTCTTCCAATCCTCGAAGCACTTCTGGAATACGCTTTTTGGTATGGCCATCAGCTCGTTCTTCGATTCTGACTTTATCACATCAATTGTGGCAAAACACTTTCCTTTCATTGGTCTCTTCAGTTTCAAGAATAGGAAAAAGTCGCAGAGAGCCAAATCTGGTGAATACGGTGGTTGAGGCATGATTACGGTCTTGTTTTGGGCCAAATAATCACGAACAAGCATTGATGTGTGAGCTGGTGCATTATCGTTATGCAAAATCTATGATTTGTTTTTCCACAATTCCGATCGTTCGAGCCGTATTGCTTCACGCAAACGTTGTCCTTATAGTATTCCTTATTAACCGTACGACTTGTTGGCAAAAACTCATGATGCACCACGCCATTGTAATCGAAGAAAACAGTGACCAAAACCTTCACATTTGATCGAACTTGGCGTGCTTTTTTCGGTCTTGGCTCTTCTGGCCGCTTCCATTGGGATGATTGGGCCTTGGTTTCGACGTCATAACCATATAACTACGTTTCATCACCAGTTATCACCCTTTTGAACAAATCTGGATCGTCGTTGACGTCATTCAACAACTCCTGAGCGATACTAATGCAACGTTGCTTTTGCTCAAAATTTAGCAATTTCGAAACAAACTTCGCTGCCACACGTTTCATGCCCAAAACATCCGAGAAAATTGCATGGCATGAGCCGATTGATATGCCAACATCACCTGCAACTTCCCTAATAGTGATTCGACGATTTTCCAAAACCATTTTCTTCACTGTTTCGATGTTTTCTTCGTTGGTTGACGTGGTTGCAACTCCAGGACGCTCCAGTATGATAAACATATGTGTACCAACATAACAAAACAAAATCGATAATCGAATGTACACAGTCCGCGAAATTTCAAAATTTACCTTTTCTTTTGAACATACCTCGTATGTGTTTTTGACGCTGAGATCTAGTGTTTCTAATATGTGTTATTGCAGGTATTTTTTTTAGACAGACATAAATAAATATTTAGATGTCGGTGTCCGAAGAAACCAAAGGGGAAGGCGTATTTAGGGGTTTTTGGAGAGGAAGCAAACGGTTCCCTGGAAAAATATCTAGAACGGGACTATAAGATAAATTTACTTGGTTATACAATATACAGGAATTAATATTTAGGGTTTTTCTAACTTCAAGTGCTTCCAAATTATCAATTTCTATGACATTATCATTATTACGGTGAAGAATTTGAACCCCTATGTCTTCGATATAATAACACACATATGAAACTTATTTCCACTTTTATTTTATTTCACCGTGACCGGTTTCAGCTTATTAAAGCCATCTTCAGACTGGTAAAAATTAATCTTAGACTACGGTTTATATACACAACATGTGGGGGAGGAGGGGTGGGGAGAGACCACAAGGGATTTATTCTATTATATGGGCTTTCTTTATATTTGTCATTAAGTCGTCTTTGACTGCCGACTTTCTAATTATGTTGGTTATTCCCAGTAAGCTTATTACCTCTATGCCTTTATTAAAAATATGGTCGGTTGAAACGAGATGATTTCCAAACTCTTAAAAATGATTGTTATTTAAACATCTTAAGTGTTCCGTGTTTCTAATATTAACATTACGGGATGTATTACCTATGTAGAACGAAGGACAGTCATTGCAACATAGTTTGTAAATGTTTGAGTGGCTTAATTTATGATCCTTATACTTTTGTTTTATTATTTACCTATGGTATTATCAGGGTAGAGCGCGGGTATAATGTGGGCGGGCAAATTCGTTGTGTTAATTTTTATTTCTTTATTTAATTTTTTTTATTTATTTTCTTTATATTTAAATTGGGTACATTTGTATTTGCAAAGCATAATATTTTATTATTAACTAGCTGATGTGTATCCGGCCTTGCTAGGGTTTTTTTCTTAATTTTTTTTTTTTTTACATGAATACCGCACAAGAGTTTCAACTGCTCCCAACCGTCTGGAGCCAGTGAGACTATGGCATCCCCAATTGGAAAATGTTGTGAGACTGAAGGTATTGGGGAGGGGAACGAAAAGGGGAAGACGAAGATGGGGAAATACCTGGCTATTCAGATCTGGTCACCAAACAAGGGTAAAAGCCATTTCAAGCAACGTTTCAATTCTGAATGGTGGTCTTTCACCGGGGCGATACTGAGAGTATCTTCCACTCTGGAACATGCGCAAATATACTATATATTAATTTTAAGTAATTAATTGTGAAACAGCACAAATTAATTTAAAAAAATTTACTTGCGCACGCCGGGATTTGAACCCGCGACCTTCGGATTCGTAGTCGAGAACCTTACCCCTCGACCATGGAGGCCGTCTATGTTATGTAGTTGTCAATCGATTTTACAGCGAAAATAATGCCTTGTGACGACTATTACTATCTCTAAACAATGAAACAAACAATCATTCATTTTAAAATTTTACTTCATTTCAAACATTTATTTTTTCAAAATATGTCTAAATAATAAAGTTATTAAGGCGATGCATTGGGAAGTAATGCAAAATCATGTGTTTTCGGTTTGAGAATTTGATGGTCTGGAAATATCGTAGATGATTTAATTAAATACTGCAAGTAAAACACACCTTGGCCTTTCATTTAACTGGGCATTTTTTGGTGTGTCTTTTTATAAGCGTATGAAAAAATAAAGTATCAGACATTAAAAAAATGTTTAAAGCGCAAAATCTCCTACTTACGAACCCCTTTTCCGATATTTTCGTATTGTCCATTGTGGTAAATTAAGTTTTTTAGAATATGACCGTAAAAATTTTTAATAATTATGTGTGAGATTTACAGAATAGAATAAAACACGCGTTTTGGTGATGGTTTTTTTTTGCGTAAATTGAAACATGCGGCCGATGTTAAGCGGAACTTTCAACCTTGTTGCCACCTGCATAAAGAGCGCGTGATTTCGTTGAAATTTTAGCCGGCGGATCGCCTTAAGTGGGTACACACTTGTGTTTTCCATTTTGAAAATGTTCTACCCAAACAAGCCATCGTCTTTTGAATATGTAATCTGCGGCTAACCAGAGTGGTATATCTAACCCAACCTAACCTAACCTCAATACAACATGACGGGTTTAATGTTTTTCATATTAAATTTTAAAACGTTATAGCAACAGTTTTACATATTGGATTTCATTCAAACCACTCTCTAAACCTTTCCAGCACTATTAAGAATAAACTATGCTATTTTCAGCAAAACTGGTATATTAATGGTCTATAAAATCGAGGACCGACAGACATACGTTCATTTTTTATATATGGAAGCTTCCAATCTGATTAATCTGTTATGTTATTAATCGTATAATTGTTATTAATTTTGCTTTAGAGACGCCATATTTCTGTTCCATATTTTCAGATAAAACAGTAGCGAAATCGGGCATTAACTACTTGTAAATTAAAACAATATATCTCTTGGGAAAATATGATTAACATCTTATTGCTGGTTCCGTATTATAGAGGTTGGAATCTCCTCTGCCAAATGAGAATCATAAACCAAGAGCAAAATATAAATTAAATTAATTTTTCGTACTACTTATCATTTCTCCATGTTCCACAACTATCGTGGTTTCCCGCCCTTTGTGTAATGACTTCCCGTTAATAATTTACTTAGGAAACGTCAGAAACGATGATTACTAATCTAAGCGTCGCGTCATTCTTCCCAGATTTTAAGGTCCTTTATATTTTCAAAAGAGAGTAAAACGTTCCACAAAGACTTGGATTTCGCAAAATGAACATATTTTCAGTGTCAAAACACGCGTTTGCCTGCTGTAGCTTATGATGTAATCATATTTCATGGAACTTTACTGTGCAAGTCTACAAAAGCTTTTCACGTCGAGCTTTCGCACGTAAATTACCTCATTCTTGTTTTCGAAACAGATTTTTTTCTGTTCCTTTTTTCAGTAAACATTTCGCCTTTGACGTTTTTTAAAATTATTTTTATAAAGGAGATGTAAGAATTTCGCCATTAAATTAGCGTTTCGGGACGTGATTCTATTTCTTTCCCTTGGTGAATAGCTTAAAAGGAAACTGAAACGCGATCTGAGGATCTCTCAATCGTCGGCCTCTTATAGAGTGGCATTTATCCATTCTAAACGCTTTATCTTAAGTGATACCGCACAATGGGACCCCCAAGTGAAAAGGAAAGAGACAGAAAAAAGGAAGGTTGAATAATGTCCATTAATACAAATCTTTTTAGTTCTTCATAAAATGAATATTAATAAAGTGGTGAATAAAAAGCATATTTTTAATTAACTTATTAAAATGTTTAGGTTTCGTGAAAATACTGAGGCATAGAGTGGAGATCGTTTTTATTATTATTTTGTTTTATTTATTTACTTAATATTTGGAACAATTGTTTTTTTTTTATCTCTGGTTGTTCCAGTTATCTAAGACCCTTTATTTCTATATTTAAAGGTTTATGAAATAATTCAATTATTGAAAGTTTTGAAGCAGTGTTTTTAGTATTATAGCAATACTTAAAACTATAATAATTGTAGAACTTAATGATAACATTAATAATTTCTTCAAATGCTTGGTAACTTTTTTTTATTAGTAAAGTGGTATATACAAAGTGTATTTTCAATTTATATAAATAACATTAATAAATTAGATTTACGTTAAATTAAAAATAATTTAATTAAATTAAGTTGTACGAATTAAACCCAATAACGATTAATATAGTATTAAAGTTACCTAAACTTGAAATTGTTTTTGAAATCTCATAAATGAATGCTTTAGATGTAATTTTTTATCTTCCCATAAAATGATTGCAGTTTACAATAAATTTTAATTTTTGTCAGAGGCGATAAAATCAAGTTTACATAATGTGTAAGATACTGATAATCAAATGTTTTAAAATTAATCTGATTTCCAATGTTCGGTAAATGAGATATAAAGATAACACGGGGGAAGAGAATTCGGGAATTGGTGAAAGACATTGTAGAGGAAGACGCTGCACTTTTGTAATACCAATTTTAGACAAAGAAGCTCTGATTTTTTACTGTATAATTATACAACAAACTCCCACTTGTTATCAAACAATGTATTTCAATTAACAGAAGAAGAACTGACTAGTATTTTTAAAAGAATGTCGTAGAAGTTATTGTAAATACCCTACCCAAACCTTGAAGTTGAAATATAGAAGTCGCTGAAACCCCCTTATTCAAAACCTAGTTCGCCTCAGCACAAGATCTTGAAAAAGGAGGAGGATTTTGAAAAAAACTCTGTAATATACAAAAAAAAATATTTATAACTTACGTTAAAAAATCGAAATTATATAGAAATTAATTTTTAAAAAATAATAGTAAAACTTCTCGACTCATCAACTAACTTGACTAGTTTTTTTTACAATAACTCCACACAGGAGGCCCTGAGGGAAATAATTTCCCTCAAGGCCTATATCATCTTTGGGGATATTGTGTGGAGGGTATTTTAGAAGATAGGAAGGAGTTAACGTGGGTCTTGAAGAGACCCATGTTGTAGGAGGGAGGAAACCAGCCGGTAGGAGGCCGGAAAATCATTCCAAAGCCGAGCTGTTGAATACAAGAACAAGTCGTATAAACGACCCGTTCTTATTTGACAAATGTGCACCGGTGCCGAAGGGACCAATGACGCTAGTTCCTCAGAGCATCTTCCATTAAAATACCAGTAGAACAAGAACAGCATTCCCACCTGATGTCTGTGCTCCAAATAATGTCAATACGTTTTTTTAAGATAGGCGAATCTATCAAACGGACCGCCCGTTTCTGCAGAGTCAAGGGATTTTTCAGATATTTTGTGACTTACTTTACTCTGGCTTCGATGAAGCCCCATACCCGAGCTGGTGTGTTAAGACTACACCGAGCATATCGATGAAGGACTTGTTAGGAAGATTGCTTCCATTAAAGGAGTACTAGTGCAGTTCCGCTAAGTTGTTCCTGTTTACAGTCTGCAGTAATTTTTTTCTTTGATGGTAGCCAGCCTCCAATAGGTGAAGGCGGCCACTATTTAGCGCTCCACCCCTGCTACTGTGTGAAAATCTACTCCATTCCTCTGCCTATCATTACGGAGAAATTACGTGATAACATTGAGTTAGTTACAAGCAATTTTAAATCATGAACACAGTCATTAGCCTTTCCGCACCGCTTTCATAATTTTATCAATTCCACTTCGCTTGGCAGTATATTATCACATTATTTTCTAATAATCCTGCAGCCAATTAAGTCAGCCGCCCTATTCGTATGAAATTATGCATGAAATCTGTCTTTATGCAGCCTCCGTGAGTTCTTAGCAACGATTATGCATATATAAGCGAGTTTCGCTACTCGGAAAACAGCTTACGCTATTTTAATCGTTCGAGAAGGGAAGCCGAACTCTGGAAAACTATTTTCACACAAAGTTAGAGTGAAAATTCATCACTCTCTGGAAACAAAGGACTGACTTTAATCAGAAATTTATCTTTGAAGGAAAAGAATTTAATTTAGAGCGAGTAAATTGACAAAAGGGGAGAATGTATAACGTACAAGTGAATGAAATAAATAGGTCAATGAATCAAATAGGTACTTGAATCCGATCGTGTCAGGAGGCAGCACAGAGTATTACAGAAGACTATAAATACGAAATAAGCGAGGAACGTGTGCCAGAACAGACTTAAGTAGCGGACCATCCTCTCTGCCTACATTTGCGGAGAAATGGCGTCATCACTAGTTAGTTTAACACATAGGTTCTCAAAGTGGTCCATACGGACCCAGGGGGTCCATGGCAGGGAGAAAAAAAATCTGTCCACGAGATGTAATGGGGGTCTAAAGATCGGAGTTCATTTAGACTGCACTGCACGCATAGTAAAGCACCGTAGTAAGTTTCGCTGGACAAGCCTACTGCGCACTTAAAGCGATCGCGCCCACACAGGCACATTCATGTGCAAGTTTTTACAAATTTTCATACCAGCAGGAATGCATCGTGCAGCGAATAAATACCACTTGTTATAAATAAATACCCTTTGCGCTATGCACAAAAATCTTGTCTTAAGTTTTTAAGAACTTTAGTTTATCAATTAATATATATTTGACAAGTCAAAGCAATTTTCACCAATAAAATGTAGACATAATTTGTCTCGACGCCATCTATTTGAGGGATTTAGCCGTTACAAGCCTCTCTCATATTAATAAAGTTGGTTGTTTACAGGTGAAAATATAATAAAACAGTAATTATTAAAATGGAACACTAGTATATATTGATTAACTTGGCGGGTTTGCGATAAGCCGACGTAGCTCAACGGTAGAGCATCTAACCGGACATTAGAAGGGTGCGGGTTCGAGTCCTGCCGGCGACATTTATCTTTGCTCGGAAGGTTTTTTCAATTTGGATGAGTGTTTTAGATTAATAATTATTGTTTATAAAAATCATATTTTTTTAATTCATTTATTACATAATCAATTATTTCTAATTTTTAAACTGTCAATTCGTGGTGTAATTCCATTTTAAAATATTTTTTTACACGTGAATGTAAATAGGAAATACATGATATAATATACCACGGTGAAATGTATCTGGGAATTTTATCGCAGAAATCCAAGGCGAACTCTAAGAAGGATCACCCTGATTTGTACCTATTATAAGATAATAAGATATTTTAAAGACCAATTAAAATGTACCTGGTTACCCGCAGTTCATGTAACTACAGGATAAAAACTACTATAAAATTAATTTTAGCAAACAAGACGGAAATCACAGGGTAAAAACAAAACCAGACATAACCATCTGTTCAAATAAAAGCTGACACGAATGACATTATGCATTTTTTTTACACAATGTGACCCGTCTTCCAAAGGGTAATAAACCAACCCGAAATTAGTTTTTAATAGTAAACCAGTACCGTCACGAATAATATAAATTTCCAGTCATAAATAAAAACGATATTAGAAATCCCTGGGACTCACTCCTGACATCGATGCTATATATACCATAGTTTTAATTGTGCCAGTCTGACGATGTCCGTAATAGGAAGAAACCGGTCCGGTCGAAAATATAGAAGTGGATAAATATTACAAAGGTTTTTTAATCAAAAAAATTATTAATTACAAAAACAATTAATAGTACGTCTCAACTCAGGATATCTCTAGTGAGACAGAGTTGAAAAAAAATGTAAACCAATTGTGTATAGATGTACTAATACATAAATTGTGTGGAGTGTAAGGTTAGCGTGGGGATAAAATTACTATAAAATATAGTTGTGCAATCTGAACACCTTACCAGGAGAATTTTGTTCTAAATTCGTTCGTCTGTATTAGATACAATTATTAATTAAACTTTTCAATTGATTTTTTTTTACTGTTGTTTTATTCTCATGTTGATCCTAATATATAACGCTAAAGAAAGCTAACGTATGACAAATTTATAAAATTTAAAACAATTTCATTGGTGGTATTATGTTGTTTCATATTCATAAGTAAATTAAAATGGGAGACTTAAATCATTAATATGAAGGCCAAAATTTAGACAGCCAAATCCCGAATAAACATTTCCGGAATGTTTAACTTCCTGAAGGAAGTTCCTGGAAGGCTGTATCTCGGTTGTCATTAAAAATAAGCACATTAATAAAACTCATTATAATCCCCACTTTAGAAATAATTGCTGATTTTTTGTTCAATGCTTTGAATATTTATATATTCTTTGCCCTATTTGTAAGGGTGGTTCATTTACCTGTTTACAAACGAAATGTAAAAAAAAAAAAGTTTTTTTTCACGTTACTGATTTTTCTGGACTGCGGTTTTCAAAAGGTGGTCATTTGGGATTTCGCCATTGGGATTTCAGTGATTGGGATGTCGGCCTTCGATATGTTTTCCAGTAACCCAAAAGTTTTCTCTCAGTTATTTTTTTAAAACATTTCTTCATAAAAATAATATACTGAATTTAGAAATAATATTGCTATTCATATTATAATATTTTTT
>JAHDVE020011229.1:0-48018 GCA_022606495.2 Halesus radiatus
CAGCATTGGGAGTTCAAAACCGATAACCGTTTTCAAATCGATACCATAGGGCCGGAGATATTGTCAATCCAATCTCGACCCCAACGTTGAAAATGATCCATAAAATAAGACTTTTTTTTTAGGAATTTAGTTTTTGAATAATTGTTTACCTGTTCGCATTGAGGCCAGCATTGGGAGTTCAAAACCGATAACCGTTTTCAAATCGATACCATAGGGCCGGAGATATTGTCAATCCAATCTCGACCCCAACGTTGAAAATGATCCATAAAATAAGACTTTTTTTTAGGAATTTCGTTTTTGAATAATTGTTTACCTGTTCGCATTGAGGCCAGCATTGGGAGTTCAAAACCGATAACCGTTTTCAAATCGATACCATAGGGCCGGAGATATTGGCAATCCAATCTCGACCCCAACGTTGAACATGGTCCATAAAATAAGATTTTTTTTAGCAATTACGTTTTTGAATAATTGTTTTCCTGTTCGTATTGAGGCCAGCATTGGGAGTTCAAAACCGATAACCGTTTTCAAATCGATACCATAGGGCCGGAGATATTGTCAATCCAATCTCGACCCCAACGTTGAAAATGATCCATAAAATAAGACTTTTTTTTTAGGGATTTCGTTTTTGAATAATTGTTTACCTGTTGCATCGAGGCCAGCATTGGGAGTTCAAAACCGATAACCGTTTTCAAATCGATACCATAGGGCCGGAGATATTGGCAAACCAATCTCGACCCCAACGTTGAAAATGATCCATAAAATAAGACTTTTTTTTTAGGAATTTCGTTTTTGAATAATTGTTTACCTGTTGCATTGAGACCAGCATTGGGAGTTCAAAACCGATAACCGTTTTCAAATCGATACCATAGGGCCGGAGATATTGGCAATCCAATCTCGACCCCAACGTTGAAAATGATCCATAAAATAAGACTTTTTTTTTAGGAATTTCGTTTTTGAATAATTGTTTACCTGTTCGCATTGATGCCAGCATTGGGAGTTCAAAACCGATAACCGTTTTCAAATCGATACCATAGGGCCGGAGATATTGGCAATCCAATCTCGACCCCACCGTTGAACATGGTCCATAAAATAAGTTTTTTTTTAGCAATTACGTTTTTGAATAATTGTTTACCTGTTCGCATTGAGGCCAGCATTGGGAGTTCGAAACCGATAACCGTTTTCAAATTGAAACCATCGGGCCGGAGATATTGGCAATCCAATCTCGACCCCAACGTTGAAAATGATCCATAAAATAAGACTTTTTTTTAGGAATTTCGTTTTTGAATAATTGTTTACCTAATCGCATTGAGGCCAGCATTGGGAGTTCAAAACCGATAACCGTTTTCAAATCGATACCATAGGGCCGGAGATATTGTCAATCCAATCTCGACCCCAACGTTGAAAATGATCCATAAAATAAGACTTTTTTTTTAGGAATTTCGTTTTTGAATAATTGTTTACCTGTTCGCATTGAGGCCAGCATTGGGAGTTCAAAACCGATAACTGTTTTCAAATCGAAATCATAGGGCCGGAGATATTGCAATCCAATCTCGACCCCAACGTTGAAAATGGTATATAAAATAAGATTTTTTTAGCAGTACGTTTTTGAATAATTGTTTACCTGTTCGCATTAGAGGTAACATTGGGAGTTCAAAACCATTAACCGTTTCAAATCGATACCGTAGAGATGGAGATATTAATCAATCTCGACTAACGTTGAAATGATCCATAAAAAGACTTTTAGGAACAGTTTTGAATAATTGTTTCTGTTCGCATTGAGGCCAGCATTGGGAGTTCAAAACCGATAACCGTTTTAAAATCGATAGCATAGGGCCGGAGATATTGGCAATCCAATCCCGACCCCAACGTTGAAAATGATCCATAAAATAAGAATTTTTTTTAGGCATTTCTTTTTCGAATAATTGTTTGCCTGTTGCATTGAGGCCAGCATTGGGAGTTCAAAACCGATAACCGTTTTCAAATCGATACCATAGGGCCGGAGATATTGGCAATCCAATCTCGACCCCAACGTTGAACATGGTCCATAAAATAAGTTTTTTTTTAGCAATTACGTTTTTGAATAATTGTTTACCTGTTCGCATTGAGGCCAGCATTGGGAGTTCGAAACCGATAACCGTTTTCAAATTGATACCATAGGGCCGGAGATATTGGCAATCCAATCTCGACCCCAACGTTGAAAATGATCCATAAAATAAGACTTTTTTAGAATTTCGTTTTTGAATAATTGTTTACCTGTTCGCATTGAGGCCACCATTTGGAGTTCGAAACCGATAACCGTTTTTTAATCGGTACCATAGGGCCAGTGATATTAGCAATCCAATCTCGACCCCAACGTTGAAAATGATCCATAAAATAAGACTTTTTTTTTAGGAATTTCGTTTTTGAATAATTGTTTACCTGTTCGCATTGAGGCCAGCATTGTGAGTTCGAAACCGATAACCCCTTTCAAATCGGTGTCATAGGGCCGGAGATATTAGAAATTCAATTTCGACTCCAACGTTGAAAATGGTTCATAAAATAAGACTTGTTGAAACAGGACCATAGGTGAAAATGGACCATAAAATCAGATTTTTTTTAGGAATTTCATGTTTGAATAATTTTCTTCGAGTTCGCATTGAGGCCACCATTAGGAGTTCGAAACCGATAACCGTTTTTTAATCGGTACCATAGGGCCAGTGATATTAGCAATCCAATCTCGACCCCAACGTTGAAAATGATCCATAAAATAAGACTTTTTTTTTAGAAATTTCGTTTTTGAATAATTGTTTACCTGTTCGCATCGAGGCCAGCATTGGGAGTTCAAAACCGATAACCGTTTTAAAATCGATAGCATAGGGCCGGAGATATTGGCAATCCAATCCCGACCCCAACGTTGAAAATGATCCATAAAATAAGACTTTTTTTTTAGGCATTTCTTTTTCGAATAATTGTTTGTCTGTTGCATTGAGGCCAGCATTGGGAGTTCAAAACCGATAACCGTTTTCAAATCGATACCATAGGGCCGGAGATATTGGCAATCCAATCTCGACCCCAACGTTGAAAATGATCCATAAAATAAGACTTTTTTTTAGGAATTTCGTTTTTGAATAATTGTTTACCTGTTCGCATTGAGGCCAGCATTGGGAGTTCAAAACCGATAACCGTTTTCAAATCGATACCATAGGGCTGGAGATATTGGCAATCCAATCTCGACCCCAACGTTGAAAATGATCCATAAAATAAGACTTTTTTTTTAGGAATTTCGTTTTTGAATAATTGTTTACCCGTTCGCATTGAGGCCAGCATTGGGACTTCAAAACCGATAACCGTTTTCAAATCGATACCATAGGGCCGGAGATATTGTCAATCCAATCTCGACCCCAACGTTGAAAATGATCCATAAAATAAGACTTTTTTTTAGGAATATCGTTTTTGAATAATTGTTTACCTGTTCGCATTGAGGCCAGCATTGGGAGTTCGAAACCGATAACCCCTTTCAAATCGGTATCATAGGGCCGGAGATATTAGAAATTCAATTTCGACTCCATCGTTGAAAATGGTTCATAAAATAAGACTTGTTGAAACAGGACCATAGGTGAAAATGGACCATAAAATCAGATTTTTTTTAGGAATTTCATGTTTGAATAATTTTCTTCGAGTTCGCATTGAGGCCACCATTAGGAGTTCGAAACCGATAACCGTTTTTTAATCGGTACCATAGGGCCAGTGATATTAGCAATCCAATCACGACCCCAACGTTGAAAATGATCCATAAAATAAGACTTTTTTTTTAGGAATTTCATTTTTGAATAATTGTTTACCTGTTCGCATTGAGGCCAGCATTGGGAGTTCAAAACCGATAACCGTTTTTAAATCGATACCATAGGGCCGGAGATATTGGCAATCCAATCTCGACCCCAACGTTGAAAATGATCCATAAAATAAGACTTTTATTTAGGAATTTCGTTTTTGAATAATTGTTTACCTGTTCGCATTGAGGCCAGCATTGGGAGTTCAAAACCGATAACCGTTTTCAAATCGATACCATAGGGCCGGAGATATTGTCAATCCAATCTCGACCCCAAAGTTGAAAATGATCCATAAAATAAGACTTTTTTTTTAGGAATTTCGTTTTTGAAAAATTGTTTACCTGTTCGCATTGAGGCCAGCATTGGGAGTTCGAAACCGATAACCGTTTTCAAATTGATACCATAGGGCCGGAGATATTGGCAATCCAATCTCGACCCCAACGTTGAAAATGATCCATAAAATAAGACTTTTTTTTAGGAATTTCGTTTTTGAATAATTGTTTACCTGTTTGCATTGAGGCCAGCATTGGGAGTTCAAAACCGATAACCGTTTTCAAATCGATACCATGGGGCCGGAGATATTGTCAATCCAATCTCGACCCCAACGTTGAAAATGATCCATAAAATAAGACTTTTTAGGAATTTCGTTTTTGAATAATTGTTTACCTGTTCGCATTGAGGCCAGCATTGGGAGTTCAAAACCGATAACCGTTTTCAAATCGATACCATAGGGCCGGAGATATTGTCAATCCAATCTCGACCCCAACGTTGAAAATGATCCATAAAATAAGACTTTTTTTTAGGAATTTCGTTTTTGAATAATTGTTTACCTGTTCGCATTGAGGCCAGCATTGGGAGTTCAAAACCGATAACCGTTTTCAAATCGATACCATAGGGCCGGAGATATTGGCAATCCAATCTCGACCCCAACGTTGAACATGGTCCATAAAATAAGATTTTTTTTAGCAATTACGTTTTTGAATAATTGTTTTCCTGTTCGTATTGAGGCCAGCATTGGGAGTTCAAAACCGATAACCGTTTTCAAATCGATACCATAGGGCCGGAGATATTGGCAATCCAATCTCGACCCCAACGTTGAAAATGATCCATAAAATAAGACTTTTTTTTTAGGAATTTCGTTTTTGAATAATTGTTTACCTGTTGCATTGAGGCCAGCATTGGGAGTTCAAAACCGATAACCGTTTTCAAATCGATACCATAGGGCCGGAGATATTGTCAATCCAATCTCGACCCCAAAGTTGAAAATGATCCATAAAATAAGACTTTTTTTTTAGGAATTTCGTTTTTGAATAATTGTTCACCTGTTCGCATTGAGGCCAGCATTGGGAGTTCAAAACCGATAACCGTTTTCAAATCGATACCATAGGGCCGGAGATATTGTCAATCCAATCTCGACCCCAACGTTGAAAATGATCCATAAAATAAGACTTTTTTTTTAGGAATTTAGTTTTTGAATAATTGTTTACCTGTTCGCATTGAGGCCAGCATTGGGAGTTCAAAACCGATAACCGTTTTCAAATCGATACCATAGGGCCGGAGATATTGTCAATCCAATCTCGACCCCAACGTTGAAAATGATCCATAAAATAAGACTTTTTTTTAGGAATTTCGTTTTTGAATAATTGTTTACCTGTTCGCATTGAGGCCAGCATTGGGAGTTCAAAACCGATAACCGTTTTCAAATCGATACCATAGGGCCGGAGATATTGGCAATCCAATCTCGACCCCAACGTTGAACATGGTCCATAAAATAAGATTTTTTTTAGCAATTACGTTTTTGAATAATTGTTTACCTGTTCGCATTGAGGCCAGCATTGGGAGTTCAAAACCGATAACCGTTTTCAAATCGATACCATAGGGCCGGAGATATTGGCAATCCAATCTCGACCCCAACGTTGAAAATGATCCATAAAATAAGACTTTTTTTTAGGAATTTCGTTTTTGAATAATTGTTTACCTGTTGCATTGAGGCCAGCATTGGGAGTTCAAAACCGATAACCGTTTTCAAATCGATACCATAGGGCCGGAGATATTGGCAATCCAATCTCGACCCCAACGTTGAAAATGATCCATAAAATAAGACTTTTTTTTTAGGAATTTCGTTTTTGAATAATTGTTTACCTGTTCGCATTGAGGCCAGCATTGGGAGTTCAAAACCGATAACCGTTTTCAAATCGATACCATAGGGCCGGAGATATTGTCAATCCAATCTCGACCCCAACGTTGAAAATGATCCATAAAATAAGACTTTTTTAGAATTTCGTTTTTGAATAATTGTTTACCTGTTCGCATTGAGTGCCAGCATTGGGAGTTCAAAACCGATAACCGTTTTCAAATCGATACCATAGGCCGGAGAGGCTATAATCCAATCTCGACCCCAACGTTGAACACATGGTCCATAAAATAAGTTTTTTTAGCAATTACGTTTGAATAATTGTTTACCTGTTCGCATTGAGGCCAGCATTGGGAGTTCAAAACCGATAACCGTTTTTAAATCGATACCATAGGCCGGAAAGATATTGGCAATCCAATCTCGACCCCAACGTTGAAAATGATCCATAAAATAAGACTTTTTTAGGAATTTCCCTTGCTTTTGAATAATTGTTTACCTGTTCCTCGGCATTGAGCCAGCACATGGGAGTTCAAAACCGGATAACCGTTTTCACCGATACCATAGGGCTATGATATTGTCAATCCGAATTCCCCGACCCCAACGTTGAAAATGATCCATAAAATTAGACTTTTTTTTAGGAATTTCGTTTTTGAATAATTGTTTACCTGTTCGCATTTAGGCCAGCATTGGGAGTTCAAAACCGATAACCGTTTTCAAATCGATACCATAGGGCCGGAGATATTGTCAATCCAATCTCGACCCCAACGTTGAAAATGATCCATAAAATAAGACTTTTTTTTTAGGAATTCCGTTTTTGAATAATTGTTTACCTGTTCGCATTGAGGCCAGCATTGGGAGTTCGAAACCGATAACCGTTTTCAAATTGATACCATAGGGCCGGAGATATTGGCAATCCAATCTCGACCCCAACGTTGAAAATGATCCATAAAATAAGACTTTTTTTTAGGAATTTCGTTTTTGAATAATTGTTTACCTAGTCGCATTGAGGCCAGCATTGGGAGTTCAAAACCGATAACCGTTTTCAAATCGATACCATAGGGCCGGAGATATTGTCAATCCAATCTCGACCCCAACGTTGAAAATGATCCATAAAATAAGACTTTTTTGAATTTCTGTTTTTGAATAATTGTTTCTACCTGTTCCTCGCATTGAGGTGCCTCAAAGCATTGGGAGTTCAAACCGATAACCGTTTTCAAATCGGATACCATAGGGCCGGAGATATTGCCTAATCCAATCTGACCCCTTCAACGTTGAAAAATGATCCATAAAATAAGACTTTTTAGGAATTTCTGTTTTTGGAACAATTGTTTACCTGTTCATTGAGGCCAGCATTGGGAGTTCAAAAACTCAGATAACCGTTTTCAAATCGATACCATAGGGGTTGAGATATTGTCAATCCAATCTCGACCCCAACGTTGAAAATGGACCATATAATAAGATTTTTTTTAGCAATTTCGTTTTTGACTAATTTTTTACCTGTTCGCATTGAGGCCAGCATTGGGAGTTCGAAAGCGATAACCATTTTTAAATCGATACCATAGGAACGGAGATATTGGCAATCCAATCTCGACTCCAACGTTGAACATGGTCCATAAAATAAGATTTTTTTTAGCAATTTCGTTTTTGAATAATTTTTCAACCGTTCGTATTGAGGCCACTATTAGGAGTTCGAAACCGATAACCGTTTTCAAATCGATATCATAGGGCCGGAGATATTAGCAATCCAATCTCGACCCCAACGTTGAAAATGGTCCATAAAATGAGACTTTTTTTACGGAATTTCGTTTTTGACTAATTTTTTACCTGTTCGCCAGGAGACCACCATTAGGAGTTCGAAACCGATAACCGTTTTCAAATCGGTACCATAGGGCCGGAGATATAAGCAATCCAATCTCGACCCCAACGTTGAACATGGTCCATAAAATAAGATTTTTTTTAGCAATTGCGTTTTTGACTAATTTTTTACCTGTTCGCATTGAGGCCAGCATTGGGAGTTCGAAACCGATAACCCCTTTCAAATCGGTATCATAGGGCCGGAGATATTAGAAATTCAATTTCGACTCCATCGTTGAAAATGGTTCATAAAATAAGACTTGTTGAAACAGGACCATAGGTGAAAATGGACCAAAAATCAGATTTCTTTTAGGAATTTCATGTTTGAATAATTTTCTTCGAGTTCGCATTGAGGCCAGCATTGGGAGTTCAAAACCGATAACCGTTTTCAAATCGATACCATAGGGCCGGAGATATTGGCAATCCAATCTCGACCCCAACGTTGAAAATGATCCATAAAATAAGACTTTTTTTTTAGGAATTTCGTTTTTGAATAATTGTTTACCTGTTCGCATTGAGGCCAGCGATTGGGAGTTCAAAAACCGATAACCGTTTTCAAATCGATACCATAGGGCCAGTGATATTAGCAATCCAATCTCGACCCCACCGTTGAAAATGATCCATAAAATAAGACTTTTTTTTAGGAATTTCGTTTTTGAATAATTGTTTACCTGTTGCATTGAGGCCAGCATTGGGAGTTTAAAACCGATAACCGTTTTCAAATCGGTACCATAAGGCCAGTGATATTAGCAATCCAATCTCGACCCCAACGTTGAAAATGATCCATAAAATTAGACTTTTTTTTAGGAATTTCGTTTTTGAATAATTGTTTACCTGTTCGCATTGAGGCCAGCATTGGGAGTTCGAAACCGATAACCCCTTTCAAATCGGTATCATAGGGCCGGAGATATTAGAAATTCAATTTCGACTCCAACGTTGAAAATGGTTCATAAAATAAGACTTGTTGAAACAGGACCATAGGTGAAAATGGACCATAAAATCAGATTTTTTTTAGGAATTTCATGTTTGAATAATTTTTTTCGAGTTCGCATTGAGGCCACCATTAGGAGTTCGAAACCGATAACCGTTTTTTAATCGGTACCATAGGGCCAGTGATATTAGCAATCCAATCACGACCCCAACGTTGAAAATGATCCATAAAATAAGACTTTTTTTTTAGGAATTTCATTTTTGAATAATTGTTTACCTGTTCGCATTGAGGCCAGCATTGGGAGTTCAAAACCGATAACCGTTTTTAAATCGATACCATAGGGCCGGAGATATTGGCAATCCAATCTCGACCCCAACGTTGAAAATGATCCATAAAATAAGACTTTTTTTTTAGGAATTTCGTTTTTGAATAATTGTTTACCTGTTCGCATTGAGGCCAGCATTGGGAGTTCAAAACCGATAACCGTTTTCAAATCGATACCATAGGGCCGGAGATATTGGCAATCCAATCTCGACCCCAACGTTGAAAATGATCCATAAAATAAGACTTTTTTTTTAGGAATTTCGTTTTTGAATAATTGTTTACCTGTTCGCATTGAGGCCAGCATTGGGAGTTCGAAACCGATAACCGTTTTCAAATTGATACCATAGGGCCGGAGATATTGGCAATCCAATCTCGACCCCAACGTTGAAAATGATCCATAAAATAAGACTTTTTTTTAGGAATTTCGTTTTTGAATAATTGTTTACCTAGTCGCATTGAGGCCAGCATTGGGAGTTCAAAACCGATAACCGTTTTCAAATCGATACCATAGGGCCGGAGATATTGTCAATCCAATCTCGACCCCAACGTTGAAAATGATCCATAAAATAAGACTTTTTTTTTAGGAATTTCGTTTTTGAATAATTGTTTACCTGTTCGCATTGAGGCCAGCATTGGGAGTTCAAAACCGATAACCGTTTTCAAATCGATACCATAGGGCCGGAGATATTGTCAATCCAATCTCGACCCCAACGTTGAAAATGATCCATAAAATAAGACTTTTTTTTTAGGAATTTCGTTTTTGAATAATTGTTTACCTGTTCGCATTGAGGCCAGCATTGGGAGTTCAAAACCGATAACCGTTTTCAAATCGATACCATAGGGCCGGAGATATTGGCAATCCAATCTCGACCCCAACGTTGAACATGGTCCATAAAATAAGATTTTTTTTAGCAATTACGTTTTTGAATAATTGTTTTCCTGTTCGTATTGAGGCCAGCATTGGGAGTTCAAAACCGATAACCGTTTTCAAATCGATACCATAGGGCCGGAGATATTGGCAATCCAATCTCGACCCCAACGTTGAAAATGATCCATAAAATAAGACTTTTTTTTTAGGAATTTCGTTTTTGAATAATTGTTTACCTGTTGCATTGAGGCCAGCATTGGGAGTTCAAAACCGATAACCGTTTTCAAATCGATACCATAGGGCCGGAGATATTGGCAATCCAATCTCGACCCCAACGTTGAAAATGATCCATAAAATAAGACTTTTTTTTTAGGAATTTCGTTTTTGAATAATTGTTCACCTGTTGCATTGAGGCCAGCATTGGGAGTTCAAAACCGATAACCGTTTTCAAATCGATACCATAGGGCCGGAGATATTGGCAATCCAATCTCGACCCCAACGTTGAAAATGATCCATAAAATAAGACCTTTTTTTTTAGGAATTTCGTTTTTGAATAATTGTTTACCTGTTCGCATTGAGGCCAGCATTGGGAGTTCAAAACCGATAACCGTTTTCAAATCGATACCATAGGGCCGGAGATATTGGCAATCCAATCTCGACCCCAACGTTGAAAATGATCCATAAAATAAGACTTTTTTTTTAGGAATTTCGTTTTTGAATAATTGTTTACCTGTTGAGAGCCCAAACCGATAACCGTTTTAAACGATACCATAGGGCCGGAGAGGTTGGCAACCAATCTCGACCCCAACGTTGAAATGATCCATAAAATAAGACTTTTTTAGAATTTCTTGCTTTTGAACAATTGTTTACCTGTTCGCATTTTTCGAGGCCAGCATTGGGAGTTCAAAACCGATAACCGTTTTCAAATCGATACCATAGGGGCTGAGATATTGGCAATCCAATCTCAGATCTCAACGTTGAAAAAATGGTCCATAAAATAAGATTTTTTTTAGCAATTACGTTTTTGAATAATTGTTTTCCTGTTCGTATTGAGGCCAGCATTGGGAGTTCAAAACCGATAACCGTTTTCAAATCGATACCATAGGGCCGGAGATATTGGCAATCCAATCTCGACCCCAACGTTGAACATGGTCCATAAAATAAGATTTTTTTTAGCAATTACGTTTTTGAATAATTGTTTTCCAGTTCGTATTGAGGCCAGCATTGGGAGTTCAAAACCGATAACCGTTTTCAAATCGATACCATAGGGCCGGAGATATTGGCAATCCAATCTCGACCCCAACGTTGAAAATGATCCATAAAATAAGACTTTTTTTTTAGGAATTTCGTTTTTGAATAATTGTTCACCTGTTCGCATTGAGGCCAGCATTGGGAGTTCAAAACCGATAACCGTTTTCAAATCGATACCATAGGGCCGGAGATATTGTCAATCCAATCTCGACCCCAACGTTGAAAATGATCCATAAAATAAGACTTTTTTTTTAGGAATTTCGTTTTTGAATAATTGTTTACCTGTTCGCATTGAGGCCAGCATTGGGAGTTCAAAACCGATAACCGTTTTTAAATCGATACCATAGGGCCGGAGATATTGGCAATCCAATCTCGACCCCAACGTTGAAAATGATCCATAAAATAAGACTTTTATTTAGGAATTTCGTTTTTGAATAATTGTTTACCTGTTCGCATTGAGGCCAGCATTGGGAGTTCGAAACCGATAACCGTTTTCAAATTGATACCATAGGGCCGGAGATATTGTCAATCCAATCTCGACCCCAACGTTGAAAATGATCCATAAAATAAGACTTTTTTTTAGAATTTCGCTTGAATAATTATACCTGTTCGTATTGGAGGCCAGCATTGGGAGTTCAAAACCGATAAATCGTTTTCAATCGATACCAGGGCCGGAGATATTGTCAATCCAATCTCAACGTTGAAAATGGACCATATAATAAGATTTTTTTTAGCAATTTCGTTTTTGACTAATTTTTTACCTGTTCGCATTGAGGCCAGCATTGGGAGTTCGAAAGCGATAACCATTTTTAAATCGATACCATAGGAACGGAGATATTGGCAATCCAATCTCGACTCCAACGTTGAACATGGTCCATAAAATAAGATTTTTTTTTAGTACCATGTTTTGAATAATTGGCTCTGTTCGTATTGAGGCCAGCATTGGAGTTCAAAACCGATAACGTTTTCAACCGATACCATAGGGCTGGAGATATTGGCAATCCAATCTCGACCCCAACGTTGAAAATGATCCATAAAATAAAACTTTTTTTTTAGGAATTTCGTTTTTGAATAATTGTTTACCTGTTGCATTGAGGCCAGCATTGGGAGTTCAAAACCGATAACCGTTTTCAAATCGATACCATAGGGCTGGAGATATTGGCAATCCAATCTCGACCCCAACGTTGAAAATGATCCATAAAATAAGACTTTTTTTTAGGAATTTCGTTTTTGAATAATTGTTTACCTGTTCGCATTGAGGCCAGCATTGGGAGTTCAAAACCGATAACCGTTTTCAAATCGATACCATAGGGCCGGAGATATTGTCAATCCAATCTCGACCCCAAAGTTGAAAATGATCCATAAAATAAGACTTTTTTTTTAGGAATTTCGTTTTTGAATAATTGTTTACCTGTTCGCATTGATGCCAGCATTGGGAGTTCAAAACCGATAACCGTTTTCAAATCGATACCATAGGGCCGGAGATATTGTCAATCCAATCTCGACCCCAACGTTGAAAATGATCCATAAAATAAGACTTTTTTTTTAGGAATTTCGTTTTTGAATAATTGTTTACCTGTTCGCATTGAGGCCAGCATTGGTAGTTCAAAACCGATAACCATTTTTAAATCGATACCATAGGAACGGAGATATTGGCAATCCAATCTCGACCCCAACGTTGAACATGGTCCATAAAAAAAGATTTTTTTTAGCAATTTCGTTTTTGAATATTTGTTTACCTGTTCGCATTGAGGCCAGCATTGGGAGTTCAAAACCGATAACCATTTTTAAATCGATACCATAGGAACGGAGATATTGGCAATCCAATCTCGACTCCAATGTTGAAAATGGTCTATAAAATAAATCTTTTTTTAAGGAATTTCGTTTTTGAATAATTTTTTACCTGTCCGCATTGAAGCCACCATTAGGAGTTCGAAACCGATAACTGTTTTCAAATCGGTACCATAGGGCCGGAGATATAAGCAATCCAATCTCGACCCCAACGTTGAACATGGTCCAAGACTTTTTTTTTAGGAATTTCGTTTTTGAATAATTGTTGACCTGTTCGCATTGAGGCCAGCATTGGGAGTTCAAAACCGATAACCGTTTTCAAATCGATACCATAGGGCCGGAGATATTGGCAATCCAATCTCGACCCCAACGTTGAAAATGATCCATAAAATAAGACTTTTTTTTTAGGAATTTCGTTTTTGAATAATTGTTGACCTGTTCGCATTGAGGCCAGCATTGGGAGTTCAAAACCGATAACCGTTTTCAAATCGATACCATAGGGCCGGAGATATTGGCAATCCAATCTCGACCCCAACGTTGAACATGGTCCATAAAATAAGTTTTTTTTTAGCAATTACGTTTTTGAATAATTGTTTACCTGTTCGCATTGAGGCCAGCATTGGGAGTTCGAAACCGATAACCGTTTTCAAATTGATACCATAGGGCCGGAGATATTGGCAATCCAATCTCGACCCCAACGTTGAAAATGATCCATAAAATAAGGCTTTTTTTTTAGGAATTTCGTTTTTGAATAATTGTTTACCTGTTCGCATTGAGGCCAGCATTGGGAGTTCGAAACCGATAACCGTTTTCAAATTGATATCATAGGGCCGGAGATATTGGCAATCCAATCTCGACCCCAACGTTGAAAATGATCCATAAAATAAGATTTTTTTTTTAGAAATTTCGTTTTTGAATAATTGTTTACCTGTTCGCATTGAGGCCAGCATTGGGAGTTCGAAACCGATAACCCCTTTCAAATCGGTATCATAGGGCCGGAGATATTAGAAATTCAATTTCGACTCCATCGTTGAAAATGGTTCATAAAATAAGACTTGTTGAAACAGGACCATAGGTGAAAATGGACCATAAAATCAGATTTTTTTTAGGAATTTCATGTTTGAATAATTTTCTTCGAGTTCGCATTGAGGCCACCATTAGGAGTTCGAAACCGATAACCGTTTTTTAATCGGTACCATAGGGCCAGTGATATTAGCAATCCAATCACGACCCCAACGTTGAAAATGATCCATAAAATAAGACTTTTTTTTTAGGAATTTCATTTTTGAATAATTGTTTACCTGTTCGCATTGAGGCCAGCATTGGGAGTTCAAAACCGATAACCGTTTTTAAATCGATACCATAGGGCCGGAGATATTGGCAATCCAATCTCGACCCCAACGTTGAAAATGATCCATAAAATAAGACTTTTATTTAGGAATTTCGTTTTTGAATAATTGTTTACCTGTTCGCATTGAGGCCAGCATTGGGAGTTCAAAACCGATAACCGTTTTCAAATCGATACCATAGGGCCGGAGATATTGTCAATCCAATCTCGACCCCAAAGTTGAAAATGATCCATAAAATAAGACTTTTTTTTTAGGAATTTCGTTTTTGAATAATTGTTTACCTGTTCGCATTGAGGCCAGCATTGGGAGTTCGAAACCGATAACCGTTTTCAAATTGATACCATAGGGCCGGAGATATTGGCAATCCAATCTCGACCCCAACGTTGAAAATGATCCATAAAATAAGATTTTTTTAGGAATTTCGTTTTTGAATAATTGTTTACCTGTTTGCATTGAGGCCAGCATTGGGAGTTCAAAACCGATAACCGTTTTCAAATCGATACCATAGGGCCGGAGATATTGGCAATCCAATCTCGACCCCAACGTTGAAAATGATCCATAAAATAAGACTTTTTTTAGGAATTTCGTTTTTGAATAATTGTTTACCTGTTCGCATTGAGGCCAGCATTGGGAGTTCAAAACCGATAACCGTTTTCAAATCGATACCATAGGGCCGGAGATATTGTCAATCCAATCTCGACCCCAAAGTTGAAAATGACCCATAAAATAAGACTTTTTTTTTAGGAATTTCGTTTTTGAATAATTGTTTACCTGTTCGCATTGAGGCCAGCATTGGGAGTTCGAAACCGATAACCGTTTTCAAATTGATACCATAGGGCCGGAGATATTGGCAATCCAATCTCGACCCCAACGTTGAAAATGATCCATAAAATAAGACTTTTTTTTAGGAATTTCGTTTTTGAATAATTGTTTACCTGTTCGCATTGAGGCCAGCATTGGGAGTTCAAAACCGATAACCGTTTTCAAATCGATACCATAGGGCCGGAGATATTGGCAATCCAATCTCGACCCCAACGTTGAAAATGATCCATAAAATAAGACTTTTTTTTTAGGAATTTCGTTTTTGAATAATTGTTTACCTGTTCGCATTGAGGCCAGCATTGGGAGTTCGAAACCGATAACCGTTTTCAAATTGATACCATAGGGCCGGAGATATTGGCAATCCAATCTCGACCCCAACGTTGAAAATGATCCATAAAATAAGACTTTTTTTTAGGAATTTCGTTTTTGAATAATTGTTTACCTAGTCGCATTGAGGCCAGCATTGGGAGTTCAAAACCGATAACCGTTTTCAAATCGATACCATAGGGCCGGAGATATTGTCAATCCAATCTCGACCCCAACGTTGAAAATGATCCATAAAATAAGACTTTTTTTTTTAGGAATTTCGTTTTTGAATAATTGTTTATCTGTTCGCATTGAGGCCAGCAATGGGAGTTCGAAACCGATAACCCCTTTCAAATCGGTATCATAGGGCCGGAGATATTAGAAATTCAATTTCGACTCCAACGTTGAAAATAGTTCATAAAATAAGACTTGTTGAAACAGAACCATAGGTGAAAATTGACCATAAAATCAGATTTTTTTTAGGAATTTCATGTTTGAATAATTTTCTTCGAGTTCGCATTGAGGCCACCATTAGGAGTTCGAAACCGATAACCGTTTTTTAATCGGTACCATAGGGCCAGTGATATTAGCAATCCAATCTCGACCCCAACGTTGAAAATGATCCATAAAATAAGACTTTTTTTTTAGGAATTTCGTTTTTGAATAATTGTTTACCTGTTCGCATTGAGGCCAGCATTGGGAGTTCAAAACCGATAACCGTTTTCAAATCGATACCATAGGGCCGGAGATATTGTCAATCCAATCTCGACCCCAACGTTGAAAATGATCCATAAAATAAGACTTTTTTTTTAGGAATTTCGTTTTTGAATAATTGTTTACCCGTTCGCATTGAGGCCAGCATTGGGAGTTCAAAACCGATAACCGTTTTCAAATCGATACCATAGGGCCGGAGATATTGTCAATCCAATCTCGACCCCAACGTTGAAAATGATCCATAAAATAACACTTTTTTTTTAGGAATTTCGTTTTTGAATAATTGTTTACCTGTTCGCATTGAGGCCAGCATTGGGAGTTCGAAACCGATAACCCCTTTCAAATCGGTATCATAGGGCCGGAGATATTAGAAATTCAATTTCGACTCCATCGTTGAAAATGGTTCATAAAATAAGACTTGTTGAAACAGGACCATAGGTGAAAATGGACCATAAAATCAGATTTTTTTTAGGAATTTCATGTTTGAATAATTTTTTTCGAGTTCGCATTGAGGCCACCATTAGGAGTTCGAAACCGATAACCGTTTTTTAATCGGTACCATAGGGCCAGTGATATTAGCAATCCAATCACGACCCCAACGTTGAAAATGATCCATAAAATAAGACTTTTTTTTTAGGAATTTCGTTTTTGAATAATTGTTTACCTGTTCGCATTGAGGCCAGCATTGGGAGTTCAAAACCGATAACCGTTTTCAAATCGATACCATAGGGCCGGAGATATTGGCAATCCAATCTCGACCCCAACGTTGAAAATGATCCATAAAATAAGACTTTTTTTTAGGAATTTCGTTTTTGAATAATTGTTTACCTGTTCGCATTGAGGCCAGCATTGGGAGTTCAAAACCGATAACCGTTTTCAAATCGATACCATAGGGCCGGAGATATTGTCAATCCAATCTCGACCCCAACGTTGAAAATGATCCATAAAATAAGACTTTTTTTTTAGGAATTTCGTTTTTGAATAATTGTTTACCTGTTCGCATTGAGGCCAGCATTGGGAGTTCGAAACCGATAACCGTTTTCAAATTGATACCATAGAGCCGGAGATATTGGCAATCCAATCTCGACCCCAACGTTGAAAATGATCCATAAAATAAGACTTTTTTTTTTAGGAATTTCGTTTTTGAATAATTGTTTACCTAGTCGCATTGAGGCCAGCATTGGGAGTTCAAAACCGATAACCGTTTTTCAAATCGATACCATAGGGCCGGAGATATTGTCAATCCAATCTCGACCCCAACGTTGAAAATGATCCATAAAATAGAGACTTTTTTTAGGAATTTCGTTTTTGAATAATTGTTTACCTGTTCGCATTGAGGCCAGCATTGGGAGTTCAAAACCGATAACCGTTTTCAAATCGATACCATAGGGCCGGAGATATTGTCAATCCAATCTCGACCCCAACGTTGAAAATGATCCATAAAATAAGACTTTTTTTTTAGGAATTTCGTTTTTGAATAATTGTTTACCTGTTCGCATTGAGGCCAGCATTGGGAGTTCAAAACCGATAACCGTTTTTCAAATCGATACCATAGGGCCGGAGATATTGGCAATCCAATCTCGACCCCAACGTTGAACATGGTCCATAAAATAAGATTTTTTTTAGCAATTACGTTTTTGAATAATTGTTTTCCTGTTCGTATTGAGGCCAGCATTGGGAGTTCAAAACCGATAACCGTTTTCAAATCGATACCATAGGGCCGGAGATATTGGCAATCCAATCTCGACCCCAACGTTGAAAATGATCCATAAAATAAGACTTTTTTTTTAGGAATTTCGTTTTTGAATAATTGTTTACCTGTTGCATTGAGGCCAGCATTGGGAGTTCAAAACCGATAACCGTTTTCAAATCGATACCATAGGGCCGGAGATATTGTCAATCCAATCTCGACCCCAAAGTTGAAAATGATCCATAAAATAAGACTTTTTTTTTAGGAATTTCGTTTTTGAATAATTGTTCACCTGTTCGCATTGAGGCCAGCATTGGGAGTTCAAAACCGATAACCGTTTTCAAATCGATACCATAGGGCCGGAGATATTGTCAATCCAATCTCGACCCCAACGTTGAAAATGATCCATAAAATAAGACTTTTTTTTTAGGAATTTCGTTTTTGAATAATTGTTTACCTGTTCGCATTGAGGCCAGCATTGGGAGTTCAAAACCGATAACCGTTTTCAAATCGATACCATAGGGCGGGAGATATTGGCAATCCAATCTCGACCCCAACGTTGAAAATGATCCATAAAATAAGACTTTTTTTTAGGAATTTCGTTTTTGAATAATTGTTTACCTGTTCGCATTGAGGCCAGCATTGGGAGTTCAAAACCGATAACCGTTTTCAAATCGATACCATAGGGCCGGAGATATTGGCAATCCAATCTCGACCCCACCGTTGAACATGGTCCATAAAATAAGTTTTTTTTTAGCAATTACGTTTTTGAATAATTGTTTACCTGTTCGCATTGAGGCCAGCATTGGGAGTTCAAAACCGATAACCGTTTTTAAATCGATACCATAGGGCCGGAGATATTGGCAATCCAATCTCGACCCCAACGTTGAAAATGATCCATAAAATAAGACTTTTTTTTTAGGAATTTCGTTTTTGAATAATTGTTTACCTGTTGCATTGAGGCCAGCATTGTGAGTTCAAAACCGATAACCGTTTTCAAATCGATACCATAGGGCCGGAGATATTGGCAATCCAATCTCGACCCCAACGTTGAAAATGATCCATAAAATAAGACTTTTTTTTTAGGAATTTCGTTTTTGAATAATTGTTTACCTGTTCGCATTGAGGCCAGCATTGGGAGTTCAAAACCGATAACCGTTTTTAAATCGATACCATAGGGCCGGAGATATTGGCAATCCAATCTCGACCCCAACGTTGAAAATGATCCATAAAATAAGACTTTTATTTAGGAATTTCGTTTTTGAATAATTGTTTACCTGTTCACGTGAAGGAGGCCAGCATTGGAGTTCAAAACCGATAACCGTTTGCTCAAATCGATACCATAGGGCCGGAGATATTAGCGATCAATCTCGACCCCCAACGTGAACATGGTCCATAAATAAGTTTTTTTGCTTAATTACGTTTTGAATAATTGTTTTTACCTGTTGCATTGAGGCCAGCATTGGGAGTTCAAAACCGATAACCGTTTTCAAATCGATACCATAGGGCCGGAGATATTGGCAATCCAATCTCGACCCCAACGTTGAAAATGATCCATAAAATATGACTTTTTTTTTAGGAATTTCGTTTTTGAATAATTGTTCACCTGTTCGCATTGAGGCCAGCATTGGGAGTTCAAAACCGATAACCGTTTTCAAATCGATACCATAGGGCCGGAGATATTGTCAATCCAATCTCGACCCCAACGTTGAAAATGATCCATAAAATAAGACTTTTTTTTAGGAATTTCGTTTTTGAATAATTGTTTACCTGTTCGCATTGAGGCCAGCATTGGGAGTTCAAAACCGATAACCGTTTTCAAATCGATACTATAGGGCCGGAGATATTGTCAATCCAATCTCGACCCCAACGTTGAAAATGATCCATAAAATAAGACTTTTTTAGGGAATTTCTTGCTTTTTGAATAATTCGTTTACCTGTTCGCATTTCGAGGCCAGCATTGGCTCCAAAACCGATAACCGTTTTCAAATCATTACCATAGGGCCGGAGATATTGGCAACCAATCTCGACCCCAACGTTGAACATGGTCCATAAAATAAGATTTTTTTAGCAATTCTCATGTTTTTGAATACCATTTACCTGTCTTCGCATTGAGGCCAGTACTGGGAGTTCAAACCGATAACCGTTTTCAATCGATACCATAGGGCCGGAGATATTGGCAATCCAATCTCGACCCAACGTTGAAATGATCCATAAAATAAGACTTTTTAGGAATTTCGTTTTTGAATAATTGTTGACCTGTTCGCATTGAGGCCAGCATTGGGAGTTCAAAACCGATAACCGTTTTCAAATCGATACCATAGGGCCGGAGATATTGTCAATCCAATCTCGACCCCAACGTTGAAAATGATCCATAAAATAAGACTTTTTTTTTAGGAATTTCGTTTTTGAATAATTGTTTACCTGTTCGCATTGAGGCCAGCATTGGGAGTTCAAAACCGATAACCGTTTTTAAATCGATACCATAGGGCCGGAGATATTGGCAATCCAATCTCGACCCCAACGTTGAAAATGATCCATAAAATTAGACTTTTTTTTAGGAATTTCGTTTTTGAATAATTGTTTACCTGTTCGCATTTAGGCCAGCATTGGGAGTTCAAAACCGATAACCGTTTTCAAATCGATACCATAGGGCCGGAGATATTGTCAATCCAATCTCGACCCCAACGTTGAAAATGATCCATAAAATAAGACTTTTTTTTTAGGAATTCCGTTTTTGAATAATTGTTTACCTGTTCGCATTGAGGCCAGCATTGGGAGTTCGAAACCGATAACCGTTTTCAAATTGATACCATAGGGCCGGAGATATTGGCAATCCAATCTCGACCCCAACGTTGAAAATGATCCATAAAATAAGACTTTTTTTTAGGAATTTCGTTTTTGAATAATTGTTTACCTAGTCGCATTGAGGCCAGCATTGGGAGTTCAAAACCGATAACCGTTTTCAAATCGATACCATAGGGCCGGAGATATTGTCAATCCAATCTCGACCCCAACGTTGAAAATGATCCATAAAATAACACTTTTTTTTTAGGAATTTCGTTTTTGAATAATTGTTTACCTGTTCGCATTGAGGCCAGCATTGGGAGTTCAAAACCGATAACCGTTTTCAAATCGATACCATAGGGCCGGAGATATTGGCAATCCAATCTCGACCCCAACGTTGAACATGGTCCATAAAATAAGATTTTTTTTAGCAATTACGTTTTTGAATAATTGTTTACCTGTTCGCATTGAGGCCAGCATTGGGAGTTCAAAACCGATAACCGTTTTCAAATCGATACCATAGGGCCGGAGATATTGGCAATCCAATCTCGACCCCAACGTTGAAAATGATCCATAAAATAAGACTTTTTTTTTAGGAATTTCGTTTTTGAATAATTGTTCACCTGTTGCATTGAGGCCAGCATTGGGAGTTCAAAACCGATAACCGTTTTCAAATCGATACCATAGGGCCGGAGATATTGGCAATCCAATCTCGACCCCAACGTTGAAAATGATCCATAAAATAAGACCTTTTTTTTTAGGAATTTCGTTTTTGAATAATTGTTTACCTGTTCGCATTGAGGCCAGCATTGGGAGTTCAAAACCGATAACCGTTTTCAAATCGATACCATAGGGCCGGAGATATTGGCAATCCAATCTCGACCCCAACGTTGAAAATGATCCATAAAATAAGACTTTTTTTTTAGGAATTTCGTTTTTGAATAATTGTTTACCTGTTCGCATTGAGGCCAGCATTGGGAGTTCAAAACCGATAACCGTTTTCAAATCGATACCATAGGGCCGGAGATATTGGCAATCCAATCTCGACCCCACCGTTGAACATGGTCCATAAAATAAGTTTTTTTTTAGCAATTACGTTTTTGAATAATTGTTTACCTGTTCGCATTGAGGCCAGCATTGGGAGTTCGAAACCGATAACCGTTTTCAAATCGATACCATAGGGCCGGAGATATTGGCAATCAATCTCGACCCCAACGTTGAAAATGATGCAAAATAAGACTTTTTAGAATTTCGTTTTGAATAATTGTTTACCTGTTCGCATTGAGGCCAGCATTGGGAGTTCAAAACCGATAACCGTTTTTCAAATCGATACCATAGGGCCGGAGATATTGTCAATCCAATCGACCCCAACGTTGAAAATGGTCCATAAAATAAGATTTTTTTTAGGAATTTCATTTTTGAATAATTTTTTCCTGTTCGCATTGAGGCCAGCATTGGGAGTTCAAAACCGATAACCGTTTTCAAATCGATACCATAGGGCCGGAGATATTGGCAATCCAATCTCGACCCCAACGTTGAAAATGATCCATAAAATAAGACTTTTTTTTAGGAATTTCGTTTTTGAATAATTGTTTACCTGTTCGCATTGAGGCCAGCATTGGGAGTTCGAAACCGATAACCGTTTTCAAATTGATACCATAGGGCCGGAGATATTGGCAATCCAATCTCGACCCCAACGTTGAAAATGATCCATAAAATAAGACTTTTTTTTAGGAATTTCGTTTTTGAATAATTGTTTACCTAGTCGCATTGAGGCCAGCATTGGGAGTTCAAAACCGATAACCGTTTTCAAATCGATACCATAGGGCCGGAGATATTGTCAATCCAATCTCGACCCCAACGTTGAAAATGATCCATAAAATAAGACTTTTTTTTTTAGGAATTTCGTTTTTGAATAATTGTTTATCTGTTCGCATTGAGGCCAGCAATGGGAGTTCGAAACCGATAACCCCTTTCAAATCGGTATCATAGGGCCGGAGATATTAGAAATTCAATTTCGACTCCAACATTGAAAATAGTTCATAAAATAAGACTTGTTGAAACAGAACCATAGGTGAAAATTGACCATAAAATCAGATTTTTTTTAGGAATTTCATGTTTGAATAATTTTCTTCGAGTTCGCATTGAGGCCACCATTAGGAGTTCGAAACCGATAACCGTTTTTTAATCGGTACCATAGGGCCAGTGATATTAGCAATCCAATCTCGACCCCAACGTTGAAAATGATCCATAAAATAAGACTTTTTTTTTAGGAATTTCGTTTTTGAATAATTGTTTACCTAGTCATTGAGGCCAGCATTGGGAGTTCAAAACCGATAACCGTTTCAAATCGATACCATAGGGCCGGAGATATTGTCAATCCAATCTCGACTAACATTGAAAATGATCCATAAATAAGACTATTTTTTAGAATTTCGTTTTGAATAATTGTTTATCTGTTCGCATTGGGGCCAGCAATGGGAGTTCGACCACATTAACCTTTCAAATCGGTATCATAGGGCCGGAGATATTGAAATTCAATTTCGACTCCAACATTGAAAATAGTTCATAAAAATAAGACTTGTTGAAACAGAACCATAGGTGAAAATTGACCATAAAATCAGATTTTTTTTAGGAATTTCATGTTTGAATAATTTTCTTCGAGTTCGCATTGAGACCACCATTAGGAGTTCGAAACCGATAACCGTTTTTTAATCGGTACCATAGGGCCAGTGATATTAGCAATCCAATCTCGACCCCAACGTTGAAAATGATCCATAAAATAAGACTTTTTTTTTAGGAATTTCGTTTTTGAATAATTGTTTACCTGTTCGCATTGAGGCCAGCATTGGGAGTTCAAAACCGATAACCGTTTTCAAATCGATACCATAGGGCCGGAGATATTGTCAATCCAATCTCGACCCCAACGTTGAAAATGATCCATAAAATAAGACTTTTTTTTTAGGAATTTCGTTTTTGAATAATTGTTTACCTGTTCGCATTGAGGCCAGCATTGGGAGTTCAAAACCGATAACCGTTTTCAAATCGATACCATAGGGCCGGAGATATTGTCAATCCAATCTCGACCCCAACGTTGAAAATGATCCATAAAATAACACTTTTTTTTTAGGAATTTCGTTTTTGAATAATTGTTTACCTGTTCGCATTGAGGCCAGCATTGGGAGTTCGAAACCGATAACCCCTTTCAAATCGGTATCATAGGGCCGGAGATATTAGAAATTCAATTTCGACTCCAACGTTGAAAATGGTTCATAAAATAAGACTTGTTGAAACAGGACCATAGGTGAAAATGGACCATAAAATCAGATTTTTTTTAGGAATTTCATGTTTGAATAATTTTCTTCGAGTTCGCATTGAGGCCACCATTAGGAGTTCGAAACCGATAACCGTTTTTTAATCGGTACCATAGGGCCAGTGATATTAGCAATCCAATCACGACCCCAACGTTGAAAATGATCCATAAAATAAGACTTTTTTTTTAGGAATTTCGTTTTTGAATAATTGTTTACCTGTTCGCATTGAGGCCAGCATTGGGAGTTCAAAACCGATAACCGTTTTTAAATCGATACCATAGGGCCGGAGATATTGGCAATCCAATCTCGACCCCAACGTTGAAAATGATCCATAAAATAAGACTTTTTTTTAGGAATTTCGTTTTTGAATAATTGTTTACCTGTTCGCATTGAGGCCAGCATTGGGAGTTCAAAACCGATAACCGTTTTCAAATCGATACCATAGGGCCGGAGATATTGTCAATCCAATCTCGACCCCAACGTTGAAAATGATCCATAAAATAAGACTTTTTTTTAGGAATTCCGTTTTTGAATAATTGTTTACCTGTTCGCATTGAGGCCAGCATTGGGAGTTCAGAAACCGATAACCGTTTTCAAATTGATACCATAGGGCCGGAGATATTGGCAATCCAATCTCGACCCCAACGTTGAAAATGATCCATAAAATAAGACTTTTTTTTTAGGAATTTCGTTTTTGAATAATTGTTTACCTAGTCGCATTGAGGCCAGCATTGGGAGTTCAAAACCGATAACCGTTTTCAAATCGATACCATGGGAACCGGAATATTTCAATCAATCTCGACCCCAACGTTGAAAATGATCCATAAAATAAGACTTTTTTTTAGGAATTTCGTTTTGAATAATTGTTTACCTGTTCGCATTGAGGCCAGCATTGGGAGTTCAAAGGCGATAACCGTTTTCAAATCGATACCATAGGGCCGGAGATATTGTCAATCCAATCTCGACCCCAACGTTGAAAATGATCCATAAAATAAGACTTTTTTTTTAGGAATTTCGTTTTTGAATAATTGTTTACCTGTTCGCATTGAGGCCAGCATTGGGAGTTCAAAACCGATAACCGTTTTCAAATCGATACCATAGGGCCGGAGATATTGTCAATCCAATCTCGACCCCAACGTTGAAAATGATCCATAAAATAAGACTTTTTTTTTAGGAATTTCGTTTTTGAATAATTGTTTACCTGTTCGCATTGAGGCCAGCATTGGGAGTTCAAAACCGATAACCGTTTTCAAATCGATACCATAGGGCCGGAGATATTGGCAATCCAATCTCGACCCCAACGTTGAACATGGTCCATAAAATAAGATTTTTTTTAGCAATTACGTTTTTGAATAATTGTTTTCCTGTTCGTATTGAGGCCAGCATTGGGAGTTCAAAACCGATAACCGTTTTCAAATCGATACCATAGGGCCGGAGATATTGGCAATCCAATCTCGACCCCAACGTTGAAAATGATCCATAAAATAAGACTTTTTTTTAGGAATTTCGTTTTTGAATAATTGTTTACCTGTTCGCATTGAGGCCAGCATTGGAGTTCAAAACCGATAACCGTTTTCAAATCGATGCCATAGGGCCGGAGATATTGTCAATCAATCTCGACCCCAACGTTGAAAATGATCCATAAAAATAAGACTTTTTTTTTTTTTAGGAATTTCGTTTTGAATAATTGTTTACCTGTTCGCATTGATTTGCCCGGCATTGGAGTTCAAACCGATAACCGTTTTCAAATCGATACCATAGGGCCGGAGATATTGTCAATCCAATCTCGACCCCAACGTTGAAAATGATCCATAAAATAACACTTTTTTTTTAGGAATTTCGTTTTTGAATAATTGTTTACCTGTTCGCATTGAGGCCAGCATTGGGAGTTCAAAACCGATAACCGTTTTCAAATCGATACCATAGGGCCGGAGATATTGGCAATCCAATCTCGACCCCAACGTTGAACATGGTCCATAAAATAAGATTTTTTTTAGCAATTACGTTTTTGAATAATTGTTTACCTGTTCGCATTGAGGCCAGCATTGGGAGTTCAAAACCGATAACCGTTTTCAAATCGATACCATAGGGCCGGAGATATTGGCAATCCAATCTCGACCCCAACGTTGAAAATGATCCATAAAATAAGACTTTTTTTTTAGGAATTTCGTTTTTGAATAATTGTTCACCTGTTGCATTGAGGCCAGCATTGGGAGTTCAAAACCGATAACCGTTTTCAAATCGATACCATAGGGCCGGAGATATTGGCAATCCAATCTCGACCCCAACGTTGAAAATGATCCATAAAATAAGACCTTTTTTTTTAGGAATTTCGTTTTTGAATAATTGTTTACCTGTTCGCATTGAGGCCAGCATTGGGAGTTCAAAACCGATAACCGTTTTCAAATCGATACCATAGGGCCGGAGATATTGGCAATCCAATCTCGACCCCAACGTTGAAAATGATCCATAAAATAAGACTTTTTTTTTAGGAATTTCGTTTTTGAATAATTGTTTACCTGTTCGCATTGAGGCCAGCATTGGGAGTTCAAAACCGATAACCGTTTTCAAATCGATACCATAGGGCCGGAGATATTGGCAATCCAATCTCGACCCCACCGTTGAACATGGTCCATAAAATAAGTTTTTTTTTAGCAATTACGTTTTTGAATAATTGTTTACCTGTTCGCATTGAGGCCAGCATTGGGAGTTCGAAACCGATAACCGTTTTCAAATTGATACCATAGGGCCGGAGATATTGGCAATCCAATCTCGACCCCAACGTTGAAAATGATCCATAAAATAAGACTTTTTTTTTAGGAATTTCGTTTTTGAATAATTGTTTACCTGTTCGCATTGAGGCCAGCATTGGGAGTTCGAAACCGATAACCGTTTTCAAATTGATACCATAGGGCCGGAGATATTGGCAATCCAATCTCGACCCCAACGTTGAAAATGATCCATAAAATAAGACTTTTTTTTTAGGAATTTCGTTTTTGAATAATTGTTTACCTGTTCGCATTGAGGCCAGCAATGGGAGTTCGAAACCGATAACCCCTTTCAAATCGGTATCATAGGGCCGGAGATATAAGAAATTCAATTTCGACTCCAACGTTGAAAATGGTTCATAAAATAAGACTTGTTGAAACAGGACCATAGGTGAAAATGGACCATAAAATCAGATTTTTTTTAGGAATTTCATGTTTGAATAATTTTCTTCGAGTTCGCATTGAGGCCACCATTTGGAGTTCGAAACCGATAACCGTTTTTTAATCGGTACCATAGGGCCAGTGATATTAGCAATCCAATCTCGACCCCAACGTTGAAAATGATCCATAAAATAAGACTTTTTTTTTAGAAATTTCGTTTTTGAATAATTGTTTACCTGTTCGCATCGAGGCCAGCATTGGGAGTTCAAAACCGATAACCGTTTTAAAATCGATAGCATAGGGCCGGAGATATTGGCAATCCAATCCCGACCCCAACGTTGAAAATGATCCATAAAATAAGACTTTTTTTTAGGCATTTCTTTTTCGAATAATTGTTTGTCTGTTGCATTGAGGCCAGCATTGGGAGTTCAAAACCGATAACCGTTTTCAAATCGATACCATAGGGCCGGAGATATTGGCAATCCAATCTCGACCCCAACGTTGAAAATGATCCATAAAATAAGACTTTTTTTTAGGAATTTCGTTTTTGAATAATTGTTTACCTGTTGCATTGAGGCCAGCATTGGGAGTTCAAAACCGATAACCGTTTTCAAATCGATACCATAGGGCCGGAGATATTGGCAATCCAATCTCGACCCCAACGTTGAAAATGATCCATAAAATAAGACTTGTTGAAACATGGTCCATAAAATAAGATTTTTTTTAGCAATTACGTTTTTGAATAATTGTTTACCTGTTCGCATTGAGGCCAGCATTGGGAGTTCAAAACCGATAACCGTTTTCAAATCGATACCATAGGGCCGGAGATATTGGCAATCCAATCTCGACCCCAACGTTGAAAATGATCCATAAAATAAGACTTTTTTTTTAGGAATTTCGTTTTTGAATAATTGTTTACCTGTTCGCATTGAGGCCAGCATTTTCGGAGTTCAAAAACGATAACCGTTTTCAAATGATACCATAAGCCGGAGATATTGGCGTAACCAATCTCGACCCCAACGTTGAAAATGATCCATAAAATAAGACTTTTTTTTTAGGAATTTCGTTTTTGAATAATTGTTTACCTGTTCGCATTGAGGCCAGCATTGGGAGTTCAAAACCGATAACCGTTTTCAAATCGATACCATAGGGCCGGAGATATTGTCAATCCAATCTCGACCCCAACGTTGAAAATGATCCATAAAATAAGACTTTTTTTTTAGGAATTCCGTTTTTGAATAATTGTTTACCTGTTCGCATTGAGGCCAGCATTGGGAGTTCGAAACCGATAACCCCTTTGAAATCGGTATCATAGGGCCGGAGATATTAGAAATTCAATTTCGACTCCAACGTTGAAATGGTTCATAAAATAAGACTTTTTTTTAGGAATTTCGTTTTTGAATAATTGTTTACCTAGTCGCATTGAGGCCAGCATTGGGAGTTCAAAACCGATAACCGTTTTCAAATCGATACCATAGGGCCGGAGATATTGTCAATCCAATCTCGACCCCAACGTTGAAAATGATCCATAAAATAAGACTTTTTTTTAGGAATTTCGTTTTTGAATAATTGTTTACCTGTTCGCATTGAGGCCAGCATTGGGAGTTCAAAACCGATAACCGTTTTAAAATCGATAGCATAGGGCCGGAGATATTGGCAATCCAATCCCGACCCCAACGTTGAAAATGATCCATAAAATAAGAATTTTTTTTAGGCATTTCTTTTTCGAATAATTGTTTGCCTGTTGCATTGAGGCCAGCATTGGGAGTTCAAAACCGATAACCGTTTTCAAATCGATACCATAGGGCCGGAGATATTGGCAATCCAATCTCGACCCCAACGTTGAACATGGTCCATAAAATAAGATTTTTTTTAGCAATTACGTTTTTGAATAATTGTTTTCCAGTTCGTATTGAGGCCAGCATTGGGAGTTCAAAACCGATAACCGTTTTCAAATCGATACCATAGGGCCGGAGATATTGGCAATCCAATCTCGACCCCAACGTTGAAAATGATCCATAAAATAATACTTTTTTTTTAGGAATTTCGTTTTTTGAATAATTGTTTACCTGTTGCATTGAGGCTAGCATTGGGAGTTCAAAACCGATAACCGTTTTCAAATCGATACCATAGGGCCGGAGATATTGGCAATCCAATCTCGACCCCAACGTTAAAAAAGTGATCCATAAAATAAGACTTTTTTTTAGGAATTTCGTTTTTGAATAATTGTTTTCCAGTTCGTATTGAGGCCAGCATTGGGAGTTCAAAACCGATAACCGTTTTCAAATCGATACCATAGGGCCGGAGATATTGGCAATCCAATCTCGACCCCAACGTTGAAAATGATCCATAAAATAAGACTTTTTTTTTAGGAATTTCGTTTTTGAATAATTGTTTACCTGTTCGCATTGAGGCCAGCATTGGGAGTTCGAAACCGATAACCGTTTTCAAATTGATACCATAGGGCCGGAGATATTGGCAATCCAATCTCGACCCCAACGTTGAAAATGATCCATAAAATAAGACTTTTTTTTTAGGAATTTCGTTTTTGAATAATTGTTTACCTGTTCGCATTGAGGCCAGCATTGGGAGTTCGAAACCGATAACCCCTTTGAAATCGGTATCATAGGGCCGGAGATATTAGAAATTCAATTTCGACTCCAACGTTGAAATGGTTCATAAAATAAGACTTTATTTTCGGAATTTCGTTTTTGAATAATTGTTTACCTGTTCGCATTGAGGCCAGCATTGGGAGTTCAAAACCGATAACCGTTTTCAAATCGATACCATAGGGCCGGAGATATTGGCAATCCAATCTCGACCCCAACGTTGAAAATGATCCATAAAATAAGACTTTTTTTTAGGAATTTCGTTTTTGAATAATTGTTTACCTGTTGCATTGAGGCCAGCATTGGGAGTTCAAAACCGATAACCGTTTTCAAATCGATACCATAGGGCTGGAGATATTGGCAATCCAATCTCGACCCCAACGTTGAAAATGATCCATAAAATAAGACTTTTTTTTTAGGAATTTCGTTTTTGAATAATTGTTTACCTGTTGCATTGAGGCCAGCATTGGGAGTTCAAAACCGATAACCGTTTTCAAATCGATACCATAGGGCCGGAGATATTGGCAATCCAATCTCGACTCCAACGTTGAAAATGGTCTATAAAATAAACCTTTTTTTAAGGAATTTCGTTTTTTAATAATTTTTTACCTGTTCGCATTGAAGCCACCATTAGGAGTTCGAAACCGATAACTGTTTTCAAATCGGTACCATAGGGCCGGAGATATAAGCAATCCAATCTCGACCCCAACGTTGAACATGGTCCATAAAATAAGATTTTTTTTAGCAATTTCGTTTTTGACTAATTTTTTACCTGTTCGCATTGAGGCCAGCATTGGGAGTTCGAAACCGATAACCCCTTTCAAATCGGTATCATAGTGCCGGAGATATTAGAAATTCAATTTCGACTCCAACGTTGAAAATGATTCATAAAATAAGACTTGTTGAAACAGGACCATAGGTGAAAATGGACCATAAAATCAGATTTTTTTTAGGAATTTCATGTTTGAATAATTTTCTTCGAGTTCGCATTGAGGCCACCATTAGGAGTTCGAAACCGATAACCGTTTTTTAATCGGTACCATAGGGCCAGTGATATTAGCAATCCAATCTCGACCCCAACGTTGAAAATGATCCATAAAATAAGACTTTTTTTTAGGAATTTCGTTTTTGAATAATTGTTTACCTGTTCGCATTGAGGCCAGCATTGGGAGTTCAAAACCGATAACCGTTTTCAAATCGATACCATAGGGCCGGAGATATTGGCAATCCAATCTCGACCCCAACGTTGAAAATGATCCATAAAATAAGACTTTTTTTTTAGGAATTTCGTTTTTGAATAATTGTTTTCCTGTTCGCATTGAGGCCAGCATTGGGAGTTCAAAACCGATAACCGTTTTCAAATCGATACCATAGGGCAGGAGATATTGCAATCCAATCTCGACCCCAACGTTGAAAATGGTACATAAAATAAGACTTGTTGAAACTGGACCATAGTTGAAAATGGGCCACAAGATCAGATTTTTTTTTAGGAATTTCGTTTTTGAATAATTTTGCAAACGTTCGCATTGAGGCCACCATTAGGAGTTCGAAACCGATAAGCGTTTTCAAATCGGTACCGTAAGGCCGGGAGATATTAGCAATCCAATCTCGACCCCAACGTTGAAAATGATCCAGTAAATAAGACTTTTTTTAGGAATTTCGTTTTGGAATAATTTTTTACCTGTTCCACATTGAGACCACCATTAGGAATACGAAACCGATAACCGTTTTCAAATCGGTACCATAGGGCCGGAGATATTAGCAATCCAATCTCGACCCCATGTTGAAAATGGTTCATAAAATAAAACCTTTTTTTGGAATTTCATTTTTGAATAATTTTTTACCCGTTCGCAGTGAGGCCACCATTAGGAGTTCGAAGCCGATAATCTTTTTCCAATCGGTACCATAGAGCCGGAGATATTACCAATCCAATCTCGACTCCAACGTTGAAAATGGTCCATAAAATAAGACTCGTTGAAACTGGACCGTAGTTGAAAATGGACGAATGGAAAACTTCTTGTTTCACAACTATGTCGAGGGAGGTCTCGTTTACTATGGTTTCATCAGTGCTGAATAGAGTGACATCACTTCCAAGTCGATATAATCAATATTTAATGAGATATAACAAATTTTAGTGAAGAAAAAAAATCAAAATAACGCAATAATTCAAGCGAAAAATATTTTGTTTTGTTGACACGACCGCACTAAAATTAAATAGGTGTATTTGTTACTATTTACGTGATAGATACTTATGTTTTCACAATGTAAATAATAAATATTTATCAGCCCCCTTCTAACTGGTGTGAATGGGGACATGTGCAATGTACATGCTCGCTCGATTAGTATGATTCTAATCTATTTTTAGCCACCCCCACCCTTCTTTCTTACGTACTTCTCTTATTCCTCTCAACTTCTCTTGGTAAGTTTTGTATTTGCAGACTCCACCAGATTCGTCAGATTGCAAAATACTGAAAACCTTATCATGAGAATATGATTTATCTTTTCTGATTGTTCTTATAAGTGTGATTAATATGTAGATTAAAAATTAACAAGTATAGGGATAAAACAATGCGGTGTTGTTTTCGTTTAATGCAGATTTTAGAGGGTCAAATTTTAGATAGAATTTTAGGCCGATTTCAGGGGATCAAAGGTCGAATTCCACAGAAAATTCTAAGTGCTATTCAGTAGAGAAGATATCTAGTGGGCCACCGCAGACAAAGGTGGGAGAAGCAACTCCAGAGACTGTGCTAGCAGAGGCTGGACATGCTATGGACGGATGTGTATGTATGGTGATTTTAGAATGGCTAAGAAATTACAATTTGGGCTTACTTATCTATGCCTACATTCAATATGGGAAAGGGTCGCATGTTCTTACTCTCGGAGACAATAATGAATTGTAGTAAAAAAAATTCATGAATTAAAAAAAAACCTTCTAACTTAAATGCCATTTTTTTTTTTAATAAATGTAATTTTCATAGTTAACATAATTTTCAACTGGGGGGGTACGAATGACGTCATACGTACCTCGGTTTTGTCAGTTAACAGTAAGACCATTCCCGCATGGGTCGGTATGAAATCGACAAATACCAAAATAAATAATTAGCGCGAATTAAAAAAAAAACACAAATAATTGACAGTCCGAGAAACGCAACATCGTGAAAAATTAGCCGCATTCGACAGATTGTGGCTGACCAACCCTTGAGGGAGCGGTCTTAGTTCTGTCAGAACCCGTCGACAAATCACAGGGCATTTAAGTCTTTTATGATTTTAATCATTTTTATGATTTATTAATTTTCGGTATAATATATAATAAAATTTATATAATATTAAAAATCAGCGATTGTTGATCAATATATGTTATAATAATAATAATACTAATAATAATTGGATGATTTGTATAGTGCCGTTTTTGTGAAAAATAACCTCAAGGGCGCTGCACAAATATTATTTGCTAGAGTTTATCTTATTATGTACAAAAAGATGATAACAATCATTATTGGAAAATTTGTATAGAGCCGTTTTTGTGAAAAATCATATCAAGGGTCTGTATGGTCTATGTGTGTATTTAGAAATTGTGTTGAGAAAATTATTTGTACGGTATATCAGTGAAGCGTCCTCGTTATAACCGCCAAAAATTGTATGAAAATAAACCTGAACCAAAATATCATTGGGTAATTGCTCATTTTAGCCGTGAACTCACTATATCCGAGATCGTTATAACCACGTTCGACTGTATGTAGGTTATAAAACCACTTTCGAAAAAAAAAACTACATATGCTGTAAAAAACTTCACGACCACTTTTCCCCAGATTAGAAAAGTTTAATGAGTACAAGTCAAGAATTAAGGTCTGGCTGAAAGAGGTTGGAGCTACCTGCCTACTAGCCATCTGAAAACTGCTGATTCCAAAGATTCTATATGCAGAAAACACAAGAACTCAAGAAACATCAGAAAATCGACGAGGTTACATAAACCTCAATTGCCTTGGGAAAATCACTCTTTTCTCATGTTCGGGTCTTGTAACAATTATTTCTCCTCGGTTCAGTATCGTGCAACTCAATTAATTATAATCACTGTAACAAATATAATACGATAGCAAGTTCTGTGATCAATAATTACAATATTTGAACAATGTATAATAAATATTATACCACTACCATTAATCTTCGGTGAGTTATTTTAATAATTTGCACTAATTCATCACACACCTTGGAATCAAGAATATTATTTATGTAATATAACTAATAAGGATCTAAAATTTCCTATAAATAACCCTAAAAACAGCACTAAAAACGACATTGAAGACGCACCAAATTAGACGACACGAAAGTAAAATATCTCTAGTCCGCCTCAGCACAGGACCCTTTACTGAGGGGGACTAAAAATTTCCAAAATATAATAATTAGTGTACTATTTTGTATTTTCACATGCTTATTTATGCGGTCGCCAATAAAAAATAAAAATGAATACATTTTTTTTAAACCATAGTATTTTTCACTCAAGTTCCTCATTGCTCTGTAAATATTTTAGTTGCGTGTTAATTCAAAAAAAATATTAAAACAAATCGTTGACATTTAAATTAAAAAAAAAATGTAAGTAAATCAAATACAGTAACAGATAAAATCTCTTTATTTTTAGTAGGTAATAACAATATTACAGTATTTGTATGTACAATAAATAATATATATTACAAAATGTTTCTCTGGGGTAACTATATTATAAAGGCAAAGTAATGGTTGCCTAGTGGTCCTCGTCATCAGTGGCGGGAAGGGGTGGGGGAGGGGGAGGGGGAGGGGGAGGGAGGGGGAGGGGATGGGTGCGCTTGTGTTTTCTAAGTCTCCCCATTTCCTTGCAGGAATAGGAGCATGCGTCACAATGGAAGGGCCTATCTTGACTGTGGGTGAGTTGGTGGCGTTTCACAGAACTCAGCAAACCACTGCGGTACGCACACTGGCCGCATGAGTATGGTTTAACTCCGTTGTGAGCACGGCGATGGCGCTCCAAGTCTGTCTTCTGCGTGCAGGCGTAGGGACACGAGTCGCACGTAAACGGCTTTTCTCCGCTGTGTATAAGACGATGCTTTTTCAAATCTCCGATACGGATGCAAGTATACGTGCACGTATCGCACGCGATCGGTTTCTGCCCCGTGTGGGTCATCAGATGGCGCGAGAGCCCCGCTGACGACCGGTACGCAGAAGGACAAGCGGGACACACGTAGGGACGCAATCCCGTATGCGTCATGTGGTGCTTCACCAAGCTAGTTGATAGTGCACAAGTATAAGGACATAACGGGCATGCTAGTGGCTTCTCGCGCGTGTGCGTGAAGTGATGACGCTTGAGATCACTGGACTGTACGCAGGTGTAGAGACAGGCGAGTTCAGGACAGGAATACGGACGTTCGCCTGTGTGCGTTCGCCGGTGCTTCTTGAGTCCGCCTGACTCGGCGCTGCTGAACGGACAAAGATCACAAGCATACGGCCTTAACCCAGAGTGCGTACGTTCGTGCCTTTTCATGTCGCCTGATAGGACACAGCTATAGTCGCACTCTTGACACGTGAATGGTTTCTCACCTTCGTGTATCATCTTGTGTTTCTTTAGAGTGCTGGACTCTTTGCAGGAATAGTTGCATATATCGCAAGAAAAGTTCTTGGGTTTACTGTGGATCTTTAAATGCTTCTTAAAATCTTTAGTCTTGAAGGAATTATAGCTGCAGGAGGTACAATAAAGGGCCAAATTCCTCTTGTGGTCTGACTTGTGTTTTTTCCAGGTGCTGGGGTCATTACATATAAAGTTGCAAATGTTACAAAAGTGAGGAATGCCGTGTTTGTTGTTTGGTTCTTGGTGGAACATGGGATCTACGTCATTAGCTGTTGTTCCGTCAACTTCTGTTTTCACTATTTGTAGGTCAGCCTGCTGGAAGTCCCGAGTGCACAGATGGGGGTGGGAAGAGTCGAGGTCATCCTGGAGAAGTTGGAGATCATCTAGTAAGTCGCAGCCCCTGTTCGCAGGGCTGATGCCTTGTATGGTATCGTAGTTATTGATGCTGTCTATTAATCGTGATGCATTTTTGTCCTGGGAATAAATACGAGAATGGTGTAAGGAATATTAACCATTGTAGTCATAATATGTTATAATTATTTCCAAAATGAATTAGCCCCCCAGTGTTACAAAAAGTAACATTACCTGTAACTCCATGTTAGGGATTGTGAGCAGCGTGGAGAGCGAGGTGAGTGCGAGTGCGGGGGAGCAGAAGAAGGCCGGCAGCAGGGGATCCCCACTGGCCAGATGGGGCGACCCCTCCCCGTGCTGCCCCCTAAAGAACATGTGCTTCTCATGAAACGACTCGGCAATAAAGATCAGTAGAATCTGACTAGACTAACCCGGAACTTTATAAATTAGAAAATAAAATAAAAAATTATTTTATGGGTAATAATCACAAGAAAAAAATGCTCATCTATTGTTTACCAAAATAATCTCTTATAAACAGCAGCAAATTACATCTTTCTCATGGAAAACGTAAATATGCAGATAAAATCTTCATTTTTCAATTAGTTTTTAGTTAATTAATTATTTAAAAAAAAAAACCCAAACTAAGAACCTAAAACCTATTTTATATTTAATACAGTATATTAATTGCATATAAAATAGGTATTTAGGTTTTTAGTTTGGGTTTTTTTGTTTAAACATTTAAAAAAAAACTAACATAAAAGCCATACAAAAACTTGAAACTTCAGCAAGTTTAACGCGTCATTTCACTTCTCTAGTGACTGAAATAGTTGTTCCTCATTGTAATTAAACAGTTTTTCATTAATTTTAAGCTTATTAAGAATAAAGTGCTTATTGCATATTTACTATGGAAAATTAAAAAAATATGTTTTCTGTGAATAGAGTTTGTCAATAATAAAAAGTTGAGATTTCTATGTTTAGAGCAACTGATAAGGAGATTGGTTAAACATAATTTCCTCGTCGATATGTCAATAACAACTAATAAACAGAATTACAATTGATAATATGAATCACATTAAGAACGAAAAATAGCGTAATTAGATGAATATTTTAACATAAAACTCAATCTTATCAGATCAGGGAAATATTTCAATTATTACAAATTTACCACGGTCTTCTTAATTTAATTACAATTCGAATTAAATATTAATTTTATCGCAATATATTAAATATAAATTAGTTACTTACCATTCCATTCTTCATAAAATTAAAATATATTGTTTTGAGTTAATCTGACTTTTTGCAGCGATTGGAAGCTAATGTCAAATACTCAAATGTCAGCTGTCAGATGGGAACTCCATAGATAAATCTACACATCGACCACTGAGTCATGTCTTCCTTTACAGACATATTTAACTTTGAGTTCGTCAACAATGATATTTAAGACGTCAATAAACAACGTCTCCAAAAATAATGGATTTCAGCAGTATATTACAATATATTAAAGTTATTTTATTAATTTTGGTGGACTATTTTGTTGATTTATTTGTCTCCTCCATAATGGAGGCGGTCTGAAATTTATTCATTACATAAAACCCCATGTTTATGTCAATTTTATTTGTCAGATCACTAACCCCCAACCACCCCTCATTTTTAGTCCAATATCCTAGTGTATTTTTTTACCATTATGTCAGAGAGAATAAGATTATTATCCGAAAACCGATTGTTAAAAAGTCAAAAAATCTAAAACAATGGTACAGCTTGACACGGTTGACTACTTTTACCTGTTCCTTATATTGCTTGAAAATCTTTCGAGCTCCGGTGCTATACACTTGGTGTACAGGGACATACATTTTTTGTAATTTTTAAGTTGCATAAAAATTAATAGTTTACATTTATTATTTGTGTAAATTTTATTAATCACTTTATTATTTTATTCTCATTTCATTAACGGTACATTGGTACACAAGTAAAAAATATTGTTGATAAACTATATCTTTGTTCACTTATGTGCTGAAAACGACGAAAAAACGTCGGCCCCACATAAAACGCATGTTACTCCCATTACAGCCGGCAGACCACCGGCTTCTACTGAAGGTATTGACGACAGCGCATGGTGGCACGGTGAGCGAAACCCCAAACTCCTCGTCCATTACCGTACCACTCGGAAAGTTATCAATGCATGCAGACATACGTATAAATTAACAAAAAAATTCGCAATCTTTAAACAAAACGTTTTTTTCTTTTAAATTCGGTAAATACTTGTATATATATGAATTTGCTTATTATATCCAATACATAAATGTATCGCTAGGGATCGCCCAAAATATGAACTCTGCGTTTTACATATTTACAGAGATATTGAAATAATTAGAAACATGTGACATGTCAAATCAGTTGACAGCACCGCAAGGAATGGTTTCCAAAGATTGTTCTTTACACATAATCTACACTAGCGACACAATCGTAATGTAATTATCACGTTTTTTAAATCGGTTACATTATTTTGGCCATCACGCATGGCACAATATTAAAAGTATTCAATGAGGACCCTGAATGTTTCAAATTTAACATGTCGTATCTACGAAAGAAGATGGTTCATCTAAAATTTAATGATTTATTCACAATATGTTACTTTGGCTTTGGAGCATTTTTTCATTGAACTGTCAATTTGAATTTAAAATTTCGCTTCATTCGATAGTCGATGCCAAAGAGCCTGAGAAATATATTTTCCGACACCATGCCTCGCATTTTACCAATAAATTTGGTCATTTTTCCACAAACGTTTCTTTTGGGGGTTTAGTCGTTGAATCTACTTCGGATCATCATTTCTCGCAAATATTCAAAATTCTAGTAAAATATTTGAAAAGAAATACATTAGTGATCTATTTGCGGCAAGTTTTGGAGTTAGATAAATATTCTCAGTATCGCCCCTGTGAAAGACCGGTATATTGTTACTCTAAAGAAATACCGGAATCAGGAAAATAAAAGTTTCTTGAAATGGCGCTAGTCGTTTTGGGTGATATAGATCGATAGCCGAGGCGTACATTGCTTTGTGACCAAATGCAGGCTGTGTGTACTTTTTCAAGTTTAGGTATGTACGGTACATAGAATATTTGAAAATGACCATTTTATTATTGTGATGAACCTAAGTTGTATGAAAGGGACAATCGAGCATGAAAAAGACAACATGGGGAAGTATATAAAGATATAAGCGAATGACAGGTTGTCTCGTCCTTCTTCATACCTCAGCTTCATATCATATCCCTCTAACAATGCGACAGTGATAATTATACCAACATACGAGTTTGATTCATCACCGCGCAAACCCCGATGTTATTGGAGACGACACGCATTAGCTCTTTGGCGTAGTAATCAAAGTTGGCGCAGCCAGTTACGAATTATGACAGCTGGCTCACGCAGTCATCACAATTATCATCTTCCGCTGATTGGTATGGCCAACCGAATATATTAAATGTGACAGAAATTTGTCGCAATCTAAAATTTTTATATTATCTTTTAATTTGTAGCAATAGTTCGTTTTCACAGATTTTAAGCCTTTATAGACTGCACGCCACTGATAGATAGTCAGGTACCATACCAACCTCTCCCTTTCACATCACATTCTCCTCTCCACTTCCATAAACCTCACAACATACCCAAAACTATCACGCCGTTTCGCGGCTGGGATAATCAGAGGGAATGCACACTCCTCGCTTCATTCACATTGATATATCGTCTAGAATATATATATATTTGTGATTTTTTCATACTAAGCCATATTTTATTTATAAATAATTAAAATAAATTTAAAAAAAAAATGTTTTCAACTCACATAGTCATTTCGATAAGTTAGAGTTTGGAGACTCTAACTTATCGAGTGAAGCCAGGTAGTTAGTCATTAAAAGTGTATATATATATATCACCAGATATTAATATAATTATTTCTTGTGTAATTACGCCGCAGTACCTACCCGCTAATGTATTATTCAAAGATGGGTAGGTACAGTTCCAGTAAGTGCCCCCCTGAAGCCCACATAATAGTGTTGGGTAAATGGTTGCCAGATGCTGGTTCCCAGTTAGTACCCGGTGACACGAGAGGTTATTACGGCTTCATGACCCAACCTGCCCCCTCCTGCCCCCTTCTCACTCGGCCACCTCACTTTACCCCACGCCCTGAGCTACCCCACACTCCCGTTATTATTGTATTATTTACACGTTACTCTGGTTTTTATTTGTCTACCCGTCTGCCTGTCACTAATTTGCATTTAAAAAAATACATATTACAACGATAACTTTTAGTTAGCAAAAATCATATCGATTCATAACTTTGGTCTCTATTATTGAGTCTTAAAATAAGAAACTCCAGTATCTTTTTATTTTATTTTTGTCAATAATTACGTTCGAACATAAATACCAAAATATTTTTAAAAAATGCTAGTTAGTTTTCATAGAAAAATTATTTCAATTTTTCAAAGCCCGCCAAAACGCTCTAAGTCTACAGCCAGTCGGTTTTAGGGTTAGAATGTCAAATTTCAAAATTAGGATGAGCTTTACCGTACATAATTTTATATTCTATTCATAGTTAACCATAATTAAACATAAGCAAGACAATTATGTAAATTTTTGGAAACTTTAACATAAAGAATATTAATAATATTTAACATTAACATAATATCCGCATTGACAATTGGTTTGCCCATTTATATAAAGCTAAAAAGTCCCCCAAAATAATAAATTTAGCCATAACTAAAATAAATACATATTCAAAATACAAAACAAAATCGGCAAATAAAAATTACCATTCGAATCCAAAACAACAACAAAACATGATTTTAAAGGTTCCTACGTAGAATATAAAGTCTACGTAGGTGTAATGAACATCTAATAAAACTTGTAAATTCCGAATCGACGTTTACTGATTTACATGAATTAATTTTTTTAAGCCGTAATATTTTTAACTCTAGTTATATACCTACTTTATATTATTTTTTAAATCTGTTAGAAATTGTACTATAACCTTTTTATCTTATAAAAAAATGATTGCATGTTATATACGTTTATTACGTACATAAAGTATTTTAAAAGCATATTTCAAAATGATAAATTTAAAAAAGTCAATAAATAAAAGTTTTATTTTCTCCTGCAAAGTTTGTCAGTTTTTTAATTTACTAAATGGCCACTGTGACAATATTAATATTAACGGAGGATTGTAAAAAAAAATATTCACTACAAAAAACAATTTCCAACATTGCGAAGTCAGAAAAAAACTTTTTAACAAAATTTCTTAATTACAGATTTTCAAACTTATCAGCGCTTCTCGGGAACGTCGCAAATAGATATTGCGCCAAAAAAAATTGTATATGTTCAAAAGCTAAAACGGACAGAAAATGGGAGGAAATTTTAACGGAGACAGGCGCAACAAAGCTGTGTTTTTCACATATAGATAGAGTGTTAAAATACCTGTTTGAGCAAAACAAATATCATAAAGGAAAGCATTTTTTTTGCGCAACGCAATTATTATAAAAACCTCGATTTTGCCCCAGCGAGAAAAAATAGAATTTTATACATATCATTTTCCTATTTAGATAACGGAATAATACAACGCCGAAAAGGGTAGTAAAAGTGAATAATTGTTTGTTTAATAAATCGGGAGTTTATTTATTGAGTGCACCTTTCCACCCCTTGCTCCTTGCCCTTGGTGGTGGGTGGTGGCGACCCGTAACCAAGGCAAATGCAAACAGTGACCATCCCCGTCACGTCAGGCGCGACGCGCGACCAACGCAAATATTGTGTGTGATCCAACCGACCCGCGACCATTTGATCGGGCCGCGGGAACTGACGAGTGTGTCCACAGGGCCGGGCCGGCTCATCCACCCAACAACTGCCACAGGGGCTGGCCGCGGTACCGCCGAACTGAATTGGACTGCTTGGACTCTTGAGATGGGTCATGAACCATTGTTAGCATGAAACCGAGAAATGAGATAAGTGAAACAAATGGAGATATATCATGGAAGTAGAGATGGTCGATATTCCTGTCCCGGTTACTTGGAACCGGTTTCTTCGCCGTCGCTGGAACCGGTAGGTAATATTTCACTGAGGAACCGGTTCCTTTTGAAATATTTTTCCTTCCTTTTCTTTACAGAAAATCAATGCTTTACAAGTTACAAGATCATTATTTTCTTGCCTACGATTTCATTACCGATTTGCAGATATAGTTGCCGAAGAAGAAATAGTATTTTGGGACCCTACTCAATCGTAAAAAAATTACATCACCCTTAACCTAAACATAGATCATAATATATATTATAAAACAAAAAGTCAAAAATTACAATTATATATATATATGCGAAATTCACAATACCGAACACGCGTTTACAATCAGTAATAAAAACACTCCAGTCTACCTATGATCTTTTTAAATATATTCCGAAATAAACACGCAACATTTCCACAAACAATAGTTACGTAAAAAAATGACAGCTGACAACATTGCGCGTCAAACTGAGTGAAAATATTCATGTTTCACAGCCCCCGGCGGGCCTCTTCAGTCCGGCCCGCTGACCCCCATTACCCTGGGCGGGGGGTGTAACGCACCCTATCCACCCGTCACCATTCCCATACGTTATTCATGATCGGTACTTATTTACGGGGAATCTTCACTTAGATTTAGATAATCCCTTTGTCCGAACAGGTACCCAACCACCTACTAAAAATAAAATAATATTGCGGTTGATTAAAAAAAAAGAATTATGTAGGTACTAGATAGGTGTCGAATATAAATTAAAATTACTTGCATTAATTTTAAATTGAAAAAAAATACATCGTAAAAGATTTAATAGTACAGTATTTTTTTGTATTTATTATTATTACTTTTTTATATCTGATAAGTTACATTTTCAATATTTTACTAAATATTTAATTTAAGGGTCGTGTATACCTTATCAGAAAAGAGGAGTTCTTTGTGTCTGATAAGGGAACCACCATTCTTAGTTTGGTGGGTACATAATATTTTATTCGCTTCTGTTTATAAAATGTTTCTTTAGTTTTCTCATATCTTAAGGTAATTACAAAATGGTGTACATTTAATCATTGTAGAAATTAATATTAACATAACCTAAATGAAACATGGAAACGGAAAAAAAAACGACAAAAAATAAAAATAAATTCAGTCGCATCTGGGACTCGAACCCAGGACCTCTGTTTATCCGGGGCAACCGGTTAACCAAATGAGTTAATGAGACGAGTTCAATTTATGTCATCTTCATCGATTTCATATCTCATATTCAAGATTTGTAAATATTATTCTCCATTTTTTTATCCGGAATAGGCGTCCAGTAGGCCGCACCAGACACAGGTGGGAGAAGCAACAGCAGAGTGCGAGGAGAGGCTGAACCTACTATGAACGGATGTCGTTGACGTAGCACAGGACAGGGCCACCTGGAGGCGCAATGTCGATGCGATGCGACAAAGGGAAGATGTATGTATGTATATGATGATTCTAAGAAAAAATAATTTTTTAACTTTTTTTATTATTTAGCGGTTTGCAAGGAAGATAATTATTGGATGGAAAGGCGATTTTACCATGTTTCTGAAATTTATGTATAAATGATTAATGATTTAACCATACTTACGCTGTGGTAAAAAGTCAAGTTTTTTTCACTATTCCGACCTAACACGAAGCGTAATATTCACACCGTAAGGCAGTGGTTCCCAAAGTGTATACCACGGCACCCTGGTGGGCCGCGGCTTCCTTCCAGGGGCACCGCGAATCAGCGTTGAATCGACTAATTTTCACTTAAATATTAGTGACATTAAAGTTTTGTTCTGATCTAAACTGTTTATTTATTTTACCTATTGATCGCCGGAAAAATTCATTGGCTGCCCCCATTTTGAAAAATGCTAAATTTTCCATTTTCAAGTAAGTAACCGCGAATATTTATATTTCTCACGCCGTGTTCGATTATTTAAAAAATAGAAAGTAATGTTGTACTTTCTAAATATTTATTTGTCTATGATTTTTGCAAGTTTGAATAGCCATAAAATAGAACGCACTTAACTTAAACGCCGCATACCTACTGTCATTCTTTTTTCGATAATAAAATAAATAAACAAATAAATAAATAACATTATAAATTAACAAAAAAACAAAAAGAAAAAAATTAATAAAGAAATGCATCCCCCTTGTTGCAAATTCCAAAAAGGAACATAATTCAATTTTTACTGCAAAAAAAATACCAAAGATGTTGCTGAAAAACAACCTCATTTTCTCAAAAGAAACGCTGATTTTTCCAAAAATAACGTGATGTTACCAAAAAAACGCGAATTTCGCCGAAAAGTAACGCATATTTTTCAGGTCTCTAGTTATATCATCGGCACTAAGTAAGCAATACTGCACTCATAACCAATAGGCACGACCATATATAATAGAAACAAAGGGATATATGCCATGGAAGCGTGCCGACTGTCGCCAGCTACGACCAAATGGCGGAGTAAATACCCCTGTCCATAAAGCGCGCTCCTAGCTGCCAGCGTTCGAGGCAGTTTCCAACCAACAAATAATATTTTAGCTGTCATAAACACAAAGGAAATCAATTATTACCGTAATAATACTTCGGGCCTGTTCAATTATTGCTTGATCTTTGCTCGCACTTGTCTAGGTCACGATGGAGGACTTAGTCAGCCGAAGAATGGAACTCACAACGCCTGGGTGGGACCCAAACGTGATGCCAACTCAGCCGCTGACTGTTATGCGTTTGGCGTATACGTAGAAACAAAGACGAGGCGCACCGATTATTTTTTAATGTGAATACCGCAAAAGAGTCCCAACTGCTCTCTGCTAACCGGAGTCAGTGAGACTATGGCAACTCCGATTAGGGTATGGGGAGAGGTGGGATATGTGGTCGAGGAAGGTGGGGAAGTATCTGGCCATTCAGATCATCAAACACGGCTAAAGCCATTTAAAGCCTCCATGGTCGAGGGGTAAGGCTCTCGACTACGAAGGCCGTGGGTTCAAATCCCGGCGTGAGCAAGTAAATTTTATTTAATTAATTTATGCTGTTTCACAAGTAATTCATTTAAAAATAATATATAGTGTATTTGCGCACGTTCTATAGTGGAAGATACTGTAAGTATCGCCCTGGTGAAAGACTACCATTCAGAATTGAAACGTTGCTTTAAATGGCTTTAGCCGTGTTTGGGGACCAGATCTGAATAGCCAGGTATTTCCCCACCTGCCTCTTCTTCCCCTTCCCCTTCCCCGCCCCAATACCTTCAGCCTCACACCATTCCCCAATTGGGGATGCCATAGTCCCACTGGCTCCAGACGGTTGGGAACAGTTGGGACTCTTGTTCGGTATTCATGTAAAAAAAAATGAATGGTGGTCTTTCACCAGGGCGAAACTGAGAGTATCTACCACTCTGGAACGTGCCGCAAATATACTATATATATATATATATATATATATATATATATAATATACTATATACTATATACATATATAATATTATATGAATTAAATTGGACATAACGTAGTTCATATAAATTAAATTTTCTTGCAAAGCAATTCGTTACACTTTTCCCGCAATCTCTACCCTTAGCGTTTAACCAAGGCTGTAAAGTTCTGCGATTCCCTGATTATTAAGTGCATACATAATTTAAATGTTGGAAACTTCATACTAACACTTATCTAACACACACACAACTCAAACGCGACAAACACGACACTAATACCCGAGTGAAATTATTACCACGAGCTATTACTGCCTGTCCGTAATTACATATAAAAAATTATCACATCACACGATAATAGCAGAACCTCAGTCACAATATGAATTACACATAATTACAGGTGGAAGCGGCCAATGGGAGAAGGGCTAGAGGTGGACAGCCAATCGCAGAGCGAGGCGGGGCGGGATTTCCCGCACCTGTCAGGTGACAGCTGTCAGAAAGACGCTTTTCCCGCGATTTCCGCCTAGCAAAGAGACAATGGATTATGCCTACCAAAGACCACAGTAGTTTTTCTTCACCGCGCGCGAGGGCTACCTTTAATCTTTCTAATACTGATTTCTACCGCACAGTTTTTCTAAAGGGTAAACGGATCTAATAGCTAACAGTGATTTTGATATATTTTTTATTAGATTTATAATTGATTTATGCGAATTTATCTTCTCAAACTCGTCTAACTCTATTTCCAGTACCTACCGAGGACTTTTAGTTTAAATGAAAATGAATTTTTATTTAATTTTTTATACCATCTCGACACGAGAGTCCACGAGGGGGACTTCTGGTCCTATGTTATCTTAGGACAAGTGTCCTCAACCGGTCGATCGCTTAGAACTTTAAGAAAAAAACATTTTTTCTGTATTTTAAATTTACAACCATGGGTGAAAAAAAAATCCTTTTCAGTACAAATTGTTTTTTTTTATAGATTCGTGATTATCTGTTAATAATGGTCAATGATTTGGAAAATTAAAAAAAAAAGAACAGCTAAAATTCTTGTAAGATTATTGCTAGAAGTCGATCCCCGTCAAAATTGAGGAAAAAAGTAGCTTCCGACCCCGAATAGGTTGGGAACCCTTGTCCTACTGGATGCTGTGTGGAGGGTTTGTTTAACCGTGGAAGACTAGTTATATTTTTTTATATGAAAAGACTAATCATTAGTCAACTTGACTAACACCACTATCAACCCTTTCAAATTATTTGTTTGTTTACGAAGGTTTCAAACGTGTTTATTACATTTTAAAACAACTTTACGTAAACGATAAAAAAAATTGGAATGTTAAGTTTTCGTAAAAAGCAATTACTTTATGGTTTGACATATTAATTAAGTAAAACAAACGCTTTGTTTTGAATCATCAATTTATTTCAAATATATCACCAACCGGTTTCGCTTTTTCAAAATTTAAAACTAAACAAAAGCACATAATGTGGGCATATATATAAGTGAGATTTACAAAATATAATAAGAGGAAAACAAAATGTAGAACGATATATTCAACTTGTATATAACTATAACTTTTCGATTTTAAAATTAGCGGTGAAATCAATCTCAAGATAATTAATGAAAATTAATATTCTATTTAATTTGAATTGAATTTTTATGTGTTAATGTGTCTTCTTCAATAATTAAATATTGCAATGAGGTTTACAAACTTCAATAAGTTATAAAAAATTAAATTCAATATTTCTTTCCAGACTTGTAAAATAAGTCAATAGATGTCTCATATGAATAAAAATCGAGTAGGTATATCCGAGACTCTATTCCGATTGTAATTGTGTTCGGGTAGAACTTTGAGATCATCATAAGGATAGCAGTCAATAATATGGGATTTAAAAATGGAGGATAATATTAACAAGTCTTGAACGTGAAGTATGATATCGGTGTAGATGGCGTAAATTGAACTGGTCTCATTAGCTAAGTTGGTTAAGCGGTTACCCCGGATAGGTAGAGGTCCTGGGTTCGAGTCCCAGATGCAATTGAAATATTTTTATTTTCTGTTGTTTTTTCGGTTTCGTGGTTCATTTGGGATGTGTTAATATTATCTTCTTCAATGATTACATGAAAATTAACTCTAAAAGGTCCATTCCCTATAAAACAATATATTTTTGAATAATCTTTGATACAATTACATTTCTTTTTATTTATGCTTTCTCCGAAGACTGGACTAGAAAGGGTTTTGGCGACACTTACCCCCAGAGTGCGATCACTTTCTGCAAGTCCTCACTCCCTCTTCAGCGATATTCGTTACAGAGAAACAGGATAAAATGCACGCAGTGTTAGTCGAAACGACTAAGAAGTCTTATATTGTTAAGGATAAGAAAGAGTGAGCTTGGGTCAGGGTTAATTGCATAGGTCAATGTTGCAGGAGTGAGGAAACACATAAATCGGTAAATCATTCCACAGCCGCGTAAAAAACTACCCATTCTCATGTGGCTAATGTCAATTATTTTTAAACGTTTGATTAGACATATGAAACACAGGTTTCAGTTTTATTATTAATACAGTGGTCGAAAAACTGTTTTTAGCCAAAAAAGCTAAGTTTTTTTTGTAAAATTAAAAAAAATGCATTTCCCACCTTCATAGAAAAATATCACCTTCTAAGTATATTTTTTTAGTGTATTATGCTTGTTCTTTTTTTGGGGTAAAAATAATTGAAAAGCTACTATTTGCTGCCATTTTAGGCGGTTGCAGACTACCGACGATTACCGGGCGGTTTTATTCGGCCGGTACTGTTTTGTTTGGTAATATACCGGGCCGGTGCCGGTGTAAGTGTGCACCCTGCGCAGGTATATTGCCATACAAATCAGTACCGGTTCAATAATATCAGCGGTAGTCTGCCAGCATCCTAAGAGTTACGTATGTGGGTTAG
>JAHDVE020011230.1:0-14257 GCA_022606495.2 Halesus radiatus
TGCCATTATTAATATTTTTAAAAATGAGAAAAAAGTGTAATTGATGATGAACATTTTGATTTATTTTTTTAGTAAATATTTTATTATTTTATTTTAGAATAGAAAAGTAAGGAAACTATTTATCTCCTAATAACTTAAAAAATTCCAGACATAACGAAACCAATAATTATTCATTCAGAAACACACTAAGATATTTACGAAACTGGACATTGCTGACAAAAGATAACAAAATAATACCACCGGAAAATCGAATAAAGTTTTATCGGAAGATCGGCAATCTCATAACGTTATTCACTTCAATATATATATACACATTTTGTATATGCTTTTTAAAAGTCATTGATTATTTCGAACAAAATAATACTTTTTTTCGACTCCCTCTATTTTCAGCGATTTAATATATTGTATTTTAATAAAAAAAATACAGACAACAAAATTCACCTAAAAATCGAAAATATAAAATAAACCATCAGCACAAAAATGATTCCAAATAAATTATTAACCGATAGAAATAGTAATCCTTAGTCAGTGGTTGACACAATGCGAGAGATGATAACCAAGGTATAATAATCCCGACACTGCTGACAGATCAACATATATATATACATCACAGCATCATTTTTATAGGTTCATTAAAATAGTTGGACAAGGCACTTTTGGCAAAGTGTATCTCGTAAACAAATTCCAACTTAACGCATATGCATATCATTATTTTTTTAAAAACTAACAATTAGGCCGAAAGCAGAGAGCGCGAGATTCTAGCAGTCAAGGTCATTGAGAAAGACCCCCATCAGAAAGAGCGAGAGCTGGAAATAATATCGCAACTTAAACACTACAATGTTGTGAAGATGAAAGGATACTATGAAGTGCTGAAGTCAGATGTAAAAAAATAGTTTTTTTGTAATTATTAGTAAAAAATGTGTATATAACAAAATATATCTATAATTAACCAATCGAAAAAAAGAACTTCTCAAAATGCCTAAGATAAATATAGAAAATAAATTATATGTGGCATATTTTTATTATTCCATATTCCAATATTCCAATTTTAAAATATAAAAATCGCAATAAAAAAAAAAAAAAAATACATTAATCCTTTATATCTTATATTTTTACATAGAAATGCTATCTAAATATAATCATGGAGTATATTCCCAAGTCACTTTATGACATAGTGAGATCGCATCGACAAAAGAGGACATTTCTCGAACCCTTCCTCGCCAAAATATATTTATTCCAAATCCTCAAAGCATTCAGCTATTTCAAGGTATATTTTTTCAAAAAATCACACCAACATTCACAATATATCTGAATAAAAAACATTCAATTATTATATAAAAATATATAGTCACGCAATCTCTGCCATCGGGATTTAAAGCCATCAAATATTCTTGTCGATTAATAAAAAAAACTTATCAAAATTTGCGACTTCGGCTCATCAAAGATACTCAAGCCTGATTAGGCCAACGTCAGCTATATTTGTTCGAGATACTACAGACCCCCGGAACTCCTGCTAGGCAAAACCCACTACTCTACCGAAGTGGACATGTGGTCCATCGGGTGCATAGCTGTGGAATTAATCATAAGCGAGCCCGTATTTCCCGGAGAAACTACCCTCGATCAACTCATAGAAATTATCAAGATTATCGGCAGTCCATCTGAATAATATCTAAAGGGCTGCCAGAACATCGGAATAGAGCTTGAGCTCCCTTCGATTAAACCTGCCTCTTGGAAAAAGGTGTTGAAGAAATATAAACCAGAAAAATCTTTAATTGACCTCATCGAAAGAATGTTGTGCTACGACACTAAAGATCGCATAACCCCTTTCGAGGCAATGCTACACCCTTACTTCGATGACTTAGTATCTGGGTAGAACAGATAACAAGCTTTAGCCGTTCCAGATCTATTCAACTTTGATAGGAATCTAATTTATTAACAAGCCGAGAAAAAGAAAGAATTACTAACTAAATTTTAAAATGCTTTCCCAAACTCGTTAGACAACCGAGCAGCCAAGGGTCTCGAGGATAATTTAGCGAATAATAACAAATAAAATGTGGCTAGTGAATTGGTGTTGCGTCCAAACAGTTCGGATAGTAAAAATATGAACAAAGTCACAACTAACGATAATAATGATCAGAGAAGACTGAGCAAACATAAAAATAGGCATCTTTGACTCTTACTGTTGACTACTAAACTAGGTTTACCCTATAAAAAAATATAAATATTATATATTTTAAAAAATACTATATAAACTGTTTCACATAGTCATTCGGGTTATTTGGTATGAATTCATTTTATAAAAATCATTTTGCTCATTTAACTTTTTATCCTTCTTCATCATCCTAAGCCTATTCTTCTTAATCATCGCCTTAGTTGTCGTCCTCCTCTTCTTCCTCAATATCATCCTCTGCTTCCCCCAGGGTCCGTTGGAATATATTCCTGATATCGATGAGTTCGCGTGTCATTTTTTCGTTGTCCTCTACAAGCTCCTTTTTCTCAGCATTGAGACTTTCGAACACCTTTTTGAACTTCTCGATGAGTTCTTTAATCTTCTTGATCTATGTTTCTTTCATGTTGCTGTTATTCATCACTATTGATAATAATTAAAAATAGATAAACAAAATTATAAAGCATAAATGATTAAAAACATATATTACATTATTTTATAATATTTATTTTGCTGTCGAGGATTGACTGGTATTCTTCTTTCGTTGTTCCATCTGCTACGGAACCTGACAATAGAGCCTCAATCAGCTTTTTATTTTATAAAGCCTTGGTAACAACTTCTTCCTCGTTAAAGTTTTTCTCCAAGTCTTCAACTCTTTGTTTCGATTCGACGAGAATCTTGGCAAATTCTCCCAATTTCTCTTCGTACTCCTCTTCCATCTCTTTGACGCAGGTATTGATAACTTAATCAGAGGTCTGAGCTTCTTCTTTGAGAGTATTATTGACTTGTGCAATCTCTTTATTTTTGTCTTGTGCTTATTTAATGTTTTCGATCAATTCTTTTAACTATACAAAGAATCATTCAATAATACAAAGGTATCTTTTTTATTTTTTGTAATAGAATGTGATTTATTTTACTTTTTTCTAGGTTGATCCTTTTTAGTTTTGAGAAATCTTAGAGATTTCCTCCATTTCTTTCATGTATGTTTGTTTTAACATATTTATTTGCGACTTCAAGTTGTTCATCTTCTGGGATGCTGATTTTTCTTGGGCTTCAATCTACAAACAGGAAAAATAATTATCAATAAGAGGGATCCCATTTGTTTTATATATATATCTTCAATACCTGCTTCAGTAGCTCAAGATTTTCCTTTTAGAGCGCGGACTATTCGTTTCCTTCTTGCTTTGGTGGTTGGGACGGGGGGTGTCCACTTGCCTGGTTATGAACGTGAGTCACGATTGTCTCAATAACAGGTTGAGCATTCTGAACTTCGGAACTGGCGGAGTGAACATTGTGGCCTGCTGGTCGAACAGCACCACCATTCAATGACATCTTGACTTTGACTGCTTCGAATCTCCTGATGAATTCGTGACGCTTGGCCTCTCTGGCGACCCTTTGCCGTCTGTATTGCTCTAATTCTTATTCAATTGAATTCATAGTTGTTATATTATATTTATATATTTTTTGTTTATGTATGGATTTAAATATTTTAAATATATAAGTGTATTATTACCAAATCAATTCAATTTTCCTTATTTTTTTAAAGAATAATAAAAATATTAATAGAGATATATTAATAAATAAACTTATGCAGATTTACCTTAATATGAATTTTAAAATAAACCAGGGTCGGAGGGGGGGTGCGATCAAAACTCGAGTGGTTTTAATTAAAGCAACTAGCTAATTGATAAAACTCATACTTTCTGATCAAGATAACCCACACATGTCCACCCGAGATGTTATAATTTACTTTATATAAGAACCGTTAAAGAAACACACACCTGCATACAAGCAAATAGATTGAAGTTATTCTTTTATATGTTAATCCATCTATATTTAACTTATTCCCGAATTATAATAATAAACACAACGATACTAAAAAAATCGAATTATAAAAAATATCAAAATATATGACTAATTATTATTATTATTTTATATGTGCGAATTTATTAGAAAAAATATATGTATATATATGTATATGTGAATTAAATTCTTTTACTATATTATTATATATTATTTAATTTAATAAAAAATATAGTATTTTTACTATTTTTTTTAAACAAATATATATATATATATGTTTATATTAACTAAAATATTGAAAATTACAAAATATAGCAGGATGTAGCCAACAATCAATCTCAAAATAAGCTTCACTGCCAAATAAAAATAAATATTCGACGAACTGCTGGCCTTCAGGCAAGAAGCCCAACTCAACACGATTCTCAGAGTGGCGGGAGGCTGGGTCAGGGACAAAATACTAGGGCTAGAATCCCACGATATCGATATCGCGCTTGATGACATGAAAGGGGAAACCTTCGTCAAGTTGATAGCCGAATACAAATCCAAAAAGAATGAAAAGATTTCTGGGTTTGGGGTCACCAAATTCAATCCCGAACAGTCCAAACATCTCTAAACAGCAACCGTGAAAATACGAGACCATTGGATAGATTTCGTCAACCTAAGGTCTGAAAAGTATAGTGAAGATTCGCGTGTCCCTACGATTGTAAAAAAATATTTCTATTAGTTTATCTAAATATCATATATATATATTCATATTTATATTCGGTTTATAGGAAATTGGAACACCAAAATAAGATGCTGAGCGACGCGACCTCACTATCAACAGCCTGTTTTTCAATCTTGTCAGCAACCAAGTATAAGATTGGACAGGCAAAGGAATCTCTGATCTTTCCCAGGGAATCATCAGAACACCTTTGGATCCTTATATAACATTCAAGGATGACCCGCTCAGAATTCTAAGGACATTTCGGTTCGCGGGCCGATTTGGCTTCAAAATAGTCCCATAAGTATTTGAAGCTGTTGACAAAGTGGAAATTAGAGAAGCCCTGAAGTTCAAAGTCTCAAAAGAACGAATCGGCAATTAAGTATCTTCGATGCTAAAAGGAAAATAGCCGTCAATCTCACTTGGATATTTATACCACTCAAAGCTTTGGAATATCGTGTTTTCTGTGCCAGAAAATAGCGACCTGAAGGACCAAAAAGTCTTGGAACATCTTTCCAACGAATCATTCCGAATTTTCAAACAAGTTGCAGATAATTACAAGCTCGCTGATTATAAGATTATTACGAAATATGTGGGAGATAATCAAGCACTGTACACAGAGGACCAGCTCAAAATATGCATAATGCTTTCTGCAGCGATGCTTCCGTATGCCACTTTCAAGGTGATCACCGCGAAAAGGAGTGATCCTTTGGTCGAGTATATCATCAAGGAGTCTCTAAAGTTGCCAGGAAAAGAGAGCGAATTTGTGAACAAAACCACGCAATCGATCAATAGCCTCCATGTAATATTAACACAAGAGAAAATGTTAAACAAGCTTACAGTCGGTATGATAATTAATACCTTATTTCAAATTATTAAAATATATATATTATATATATACTTATTGATTCTAGTCAAATGGTTGAAAACTGTAAACGAAAGATGGGAAGTAAGTCTAATGATTTCAAGGTATGCTTTTGGCGAGAAGGAAGCGCAGAAACTGGACGAGTTTTACCACATTATTAAAGCTGAAAAATTGGAAGAAGTCTTCCTTGTGCAATCCTTTATCGATGGAAATTTCATCAGAACGTAGCTGAACCTGAAAGGCCCCACAATCGGGGTCGTGTTAAACAATACTATTCTATGGAGGATTATGAACCCGAACAAAACCAGAGAGGAGTTGGTAGAAACTCTAAAAAACAATACATAGCCATTTGATAACCCGAATATGTTCGAATGATAAACAACTATATTTATTATTATTATTTTTATTGGCATTTTCCCAAATCATTATAATTGTAACTAAGTCATAAATTTATAAAAAATTAATCATCATTATTATTATGATAAACACATTTCATTGATATATATAGATATATATATATATTTATATATTTATATCGATATTTAAATTATTTTAATTCGCCTATTTGAATGATGTAGCCGAACTCCATTCTCAAACTGCGACCAGTCAGGGAACTCTCAAAAAAGAGGAATACTCAGAAAAACGAACCTGTATTAGTAGGTCAGAAACATACGGCACCTTCGACCATCCTGTAAGAGTCAGCCCAAAAGATGGTAAAAAAAAATCCATAATTTTTTTTTAATGTTTTGTTCTTCATATTATTACTAAACTGAGGCAGAAATAAAAACTAGACTAACTCAAGCGGCATATCAAGGAGAAGAAGGACGCGAAATCATCAATGTATAATCAGCACCGTTTACTCAAAATAAATTCAATACTATAAAAAATGCATACACATATATATACATATATAATATTGTTTTTTTTTAAATAGTTAAAACTTCTTTTTGTCTATATATTATTATTATTATTATTTTACGTTATATAGAAACACTGCCGAATTCAATAAATCCAATAAATCCAAAAACATTCCATAGTCCAAATAACTTAATAAATTCTTTAACCTCACGCAAACTTCAGCCATTTCTAACCCTCCTCCCTCAGCAGGCTCGCCGCGATCCACCCACAATGAGTCACCATGTAAAACCCTTGTAATCTTAAAAAATATTATCACCATCATTTATACACATAATAAAATATATATATATTATATATTTATATGTACTTATAGTCATGATGATTTTGATCTAATTAAGGATGCAAGCTTTCGAAAATACTTTGAAGGGGATTGGAATAGATGACAAAGAGAAGCTTATGGGTCTCAAAGAATAATAAATAGAGAAATTACCCATTCCGCCTGGCTTTCGGATAAAGTTAAAGAAATATGTGATGACCTCGGATCCGAAGAAGAAGAAGAGATAATAAGCTCCAGCAGTGAACAACAACCCAACAGTAATTGAGAAATGCGAGACGGATATCGAGACAATAATTGAGAAAAGACAGTAAAACAAGTAAAAAATCCAGGACAACATTCGCGGTTCAAATAAGTTCGAGATGCTGACACTCTTTGAATAATAAGATGTTTTTTCATTCAATACATATGGTACTAGTTGTCAGACTTTATTTTTTTCTTATTCCTAAAATCCAACATTTTTACTTATAAAAAATAAAATGTATAGAAAGAGGAGAGATCGTAAAAGGAGACTACCAACCATAGGATTAAATTAAAAACACATCGTTTTTGATGAACCTGGAACAAAGAAAATATAAAGGTTAAGTCCAACCACTTTAAATCTAGTATATGACTGGGTACATCGATCACCACACGAACCGCTAGCAAGTCAACATTGAAAACACTCAGCGATCCTCGAGCCACTATACCAAGCGATCCCAATTGAAGAGTTGTCTAACTGGAAATAAGGGGAAATCTAGCAAGAAGACTCAGAAAGCTGTTCGATTCGTAAAAGAGATCGAAGAACAGCCCGACCATGAGCACAAGCGATACCCCAAATAAAATGTAATCAAAACTATAGTTTAAAGCACTACTGAAGAGGGTGGAAATCGGATGGTTGATTCGAAAAAACTTTACTGTTGGTAGTGCTTAAAAATAGTTGGTGTGGATCGAGTCACCTACTAATAATAATATTAGTTTTGCGGCGAAGTCTGTCTCAAGAAATATCAGGCGAAAATATGCTGCATATGTCCACAATGCAATAATTAATGCAAGATCACTAGTCTCGGATAAGTGCGTCTCAATTAGTTTGTTTGCTCTTAATGCTTTATCATTGGAAAATAACACAATCAAGACTCCCAGCAAAAATAAAAATAAACTTAGGAAATTGCTTACTAAGACTAAGAAGAAGAAGTGGATCTCTGTTTTTGAGTATAGCTAAAAAACGAATAATGAAATAATATAAATAATTATCTAACAAAAGTATAGATTTCTATATTGATATATTTGAGGAAATTAAAAAAATATATAAAAATATAATTAGTCTTTAAAAATATATAGTTTGTTTTCTTTGTTGACATCAATTAAATCCAAATATTAAAAAAAATATATATATCTATTGACTCTGATCACTAATTAACAAAAATCATGAAACTAGATCGCTTCTTAGTCTTTGCATCCTTAATTCTAATAATATGTTCGAAGATCGTGGAATTGGACTTCTCTCCGACGATGCTGCGCCGCCAAAGCAGCTGGTATTTTTTGACCAAGATGGGCTTCGATAAAGGAATCTCCAATATTTAGTTCCAGACCAAAGTGCGAGGCGTGCCCCACAATTCCAACCTCGCCCAAATCTAGCTCGCCATCATTCCCGATACCGAGTGGGACGAGGAGCTGCGTCTGAAATGCAATTCCAAAAAGATAGACCTCTCCAACCAGCTCCATGCCAACGGAGATCCCAGCACATCGTCGAAGCAAATCGTTTTGACGGAGGAACACCTGTATTATTTTGTCATCAAAGACTGCGACTCGAAACTGCTTAGATAATACTCCAATAACAATTTATTCATTCAAATTCGACTCACCATGATTAATAATGACAGCCACGTCAGCAGTGATGAGGATACCTGGCTCATTTTCCCTCTCATGCTTGGCATCGGCTTGTGGCTGATGGTGCGCACACAGAAAGACAATATCTTTGGCGATGACTTCGACTGGGCCAAGTTTCTACTCTTCGGAGGTATTGCTACCAACCTGGCTGCACTCTTCTGGAAAGGATTCAATTTTATCCTATATTGGAAATACGGAACTCACTACTTGATATTCGATATCTTTTACTTAGGGATGCATGCCTTGTCCGAGACCATCGTCCTCTGCCTGCTTTTGCTCATCGCTTATGGATGGACAATCAACTATATCTCTGGGGAGGACTTTGACCTTTATATCCCTATTATGGTGCTGATGGGGCTCCTCAACATTATCGTCACGATCCTCAACAAGATTAACGACTCGGACCACGACAAGTATCACATGTACGACAGTGTGCCAGGTTATATTCTGGTCGGATTCCGGGCACTCATCCTCATCATCTACGTGATCGGAATCTGTTTAACCTATCGAAAAACGCTCCCCAAGAAGCGGTCCTTCTTCCTCGAGTTTAGCCTTTGCGGATTGGTCTATGTGATATCGATGCCTTTGTTACTAATAGTGGTGGAGACATTGGTACCAATAAAAAACCAAAATGAGGCCTTATTTCTAGGCGTGGAAATATTCAAGGCAGTATCCAACGGTATGCTAACCTACATGATTACTTCCAAGAAGTCCGAGTACACCAAGATCAGCTATAAAAATATGTCGTTTCTCGCAAGCAGTGATAAGTTCTATTGAATCGACCAATTTGGTGCTGTATGTATATATGTATAGATGTGAAATCAGCAAAAAATATATTTTTTTAAGAGGTTTTCTATATTTAAATAGTCATAGAATTATAGAAGCAAAACATACTAAATTTACAAATATATACATATATATCTATAAATATATTTATATTTTTTATATTTTATTTTTTTATATTTTTATATATTTACTCTGATAATATATATATATCAACTTTCCATTAAAAATATTATTGAATATCAGATAAAAAAAATATAATTTTTAAAAATATTAAAAAAAACATGTATAATAAGTGCATTTTATCACTATTTCGATTAAAAACACCAAATATTAAAAATTATTATTCTTTGTTTATTTCATAAGGGTGGGGTAGTTTCCAGTTTGGCTCTAAACTTCTTCTCAAACTTCTTGAACTCCAGCTAAAACCAGGTCCTTATCATAGACCTAAGGATATCCAAATCTCGATAGAATCTATAGTACGGTTTGACAGGGTCGTGAGGTATCTTCAGCAAAGGTCTCTGCCTTTTTTTAATGAGTTTCGAGTTCTCCTCTTTGATTTTTACGTTCATTCTCCTCATATCATCGATCTCGTCTGTCCTGCGGTGGTAACCCATTTCGATGTAGTTGAACTTCAAAGCAATTTCTTTAACATAGTCTTTGCAGATAGCTAGCTGGTGACCATCTTTCAGAAAGGATTCCTCAAACCGTTTGAGGTGGGCGTGCTGGACCAGCATCTTTTTAGTGTGTTCGCCAACCACTTTACTTATCGTTTCTAGTCTCGTCCAATATTTGACCCTCCATGCTTTCTGCAGGTATCTCAGTTTCCTTCGGAAAGAGCTAGCTTGGTCGAATGCGTTATTAACATTGCTGGTCACTCTGAAGATATCTAGCAGTCGAATCAGCATTTTCCCTCCTTTGCTCAAACACGATTTCTGGAGGACATGTGTTGTTATGTATATCCCCGAACGAACCTCTGCGAGGGTCCTGTTCTTCCTGTTAGCAATAAGCGATATCGGCTTTTCCAACAATAGTTTGAGCTGCCGATAGAATTTGAACTGGATGGTCTTATTCCTGGCAACCCGAGACATGTCTGCGCAGTATGTAGTCTTAGTAGTGTGGACCGAGTTGAGGAATTTAATGAGCAGAACAAATTAGGTTAGGTTCCTTGTGAGCTTTCTTACTTCAAAGGCTTGTCCCTAGATCTTCTTTTCTTGCAGCATGATGATTTATTTATTCTCAGACACTTTTTCCTTGAATACTCGTTACTTTTATTTGAGGTCGTCCAAGTCTTTCTTGCGTGACTTCGATTCGATATGCTTGCTGCTCTCACGCTCGGTCTGCATCATGAGCTTTTCCTGAGAGGCTGTGCCATGACGTTTTGCCTCCCTCCAGTTGCGCTTGATAAAGTTGACTGAAGTCGACATCATTTTACTGTTGCTTTTGCTCCGAATCTTGAACGAATTGCTTGTCTCAATTAGCTTCTTTTGGATACTTAGACTTTTGCTTGCGTCAGCTAATATTTCGTTGCCAAATATCCCTTTTTCCAGACTGTCGATTCGGCTCGGTGTAAGTCTGGCAGTTTTATTATTCAATCCTTTTCTCATCTGTTATAGTTTTTAATTATAAAACTCGACTTTTATCGTTGTCACAGCCACGTTTTTCGAATTTCCATAGAGTCCAATGTAAAAGGTGTCCACATTTTTTTCAGGTTTCGGCATTATAGTCTTTCTGAACTCTTTCCCGATCTGGAAGGTGTACTAACAACTTTGCTGATCGGGATAGGGATTCTTGAATGATCCATAGAACGTGAGCGTGTTTCGAACCTGTCTGAACTGGAGTTTTATTGGGAATATTTTAGAGGAGCAGTCCAATCTAAAGTATTCCACATCCATACCGATAAGATTGACTCGCTGTTCAATCCCTTCATCTAAGGGTGTATGAGGCTGATTAGATCGCGTCATATCGACATTTGATAAAATTAGAGAACTGTGTGGGACAAAGACTTTGTTATGGCGAAGCTCGTAGCTATTGATCATGTTCATAGCCTGATTGAATGAAATAATAAAAAAAATAATCATTAAAGAAAAAATATCGACTTTTATTGATTAAGGGTGGTACTATCTCTGCCTTTGTTAACACTTCATCATTGAGGGTTTTGAGGATACGACCACGAAGATCTCCATTTCCATATTTACTAGCCATATGCAATATGATTTTGACAATTTAGGATGATGATTAATTAATGTTATAAAAAATATAAATTAAATTAAATAAAAAATATATTTTAATAAAATAATTCAATAAAGTAATATTTTTCCATATATTGCTCTGCTACATCAAAACTCATTCTTAGTGAGGATATATTCATTCATTCATTCGCTCCAGTGGCCTTCCACTTTGGAAGTTAATTCTTTATACTTCTCGTAGACTTCCCAACTCTATTGTTCTGCAAGGGATTTGCCCACGTCCAGCAACCCGCATATGCGTGGATCCAAAGGTACTTTGGTCAATAAAGGAACTAAAAAAATATTATTATACAAATAGAAAAATAAAGAAAAGAAAAATATACCATTAAACTATTTGCACATTGCAAGAGATCCTCCAGACGATGGTGCGAAAATTGGACTTTCACAGCGGCAGTGAGGACATACAAACCCGCTCATGTTTTCGACAACGCCGATGATGGGGATGTTTGTTTTCCGGCAAAAGGATAACTATTTGCGCACATCAGCCAATGCGACTTACTGGGGGGTGGTGACAATTACAGCTCCGTCAGCAGCAGTGCAGTTCAGATACTGTACGAGAGACAAATGTTCGTCGGAAGTCCCTGGGGGTGTATCAATAATGAGATAATCGAGCTCGCCCCACTCGACCTCGAGCAAAAACTGCTTGATGAGTCCGTTTTTCCGAGGCCCTCTCCATATTACTGCATCGTTTTGATTATTTAACAAGAATCCTATGGACATCACTGCCAGTTCATTCACATAGATAGGAGACCACCCTCCTGCTGATTGGTGCACTTCATGACCGACTAAACCCAGCATGGTCGGCACGCTTGGGCCACAGATATCGACATCGAGGAGTCCGACTTCGTGTCCTTGCTTGGAGAGAAACAGTGCCAACTGTGTCGCTACTGTGCTTTTGCCAACGCCTCCCTTGCCTGATAGTACTAATATTTTATGTTTGACTGAGCTGAGTTTATCCTTGATGATGGGGATGCTTTCGTCCACTTTTTTTTCTGCGCAAATCTTCTGATTGGGACAACCTTAGCAGGCCTTTTGTTTTCCGGATTCTTCAGTATTGGAACCGGGACAACCCTGGTTCGCATTTTCAGGAAATAGTTCTCGCTCTTCCTCCATGTGGTTTTTATTGTGTTAATATAATATATAGATATTTATCTATTATAAATATTATATGAGGATATCTGGATGATAAACTGATGGGTCAACATTTTATATAAACAGAGTTGATGATGTATGATCAAATATTAATATTGATTTAATAACCAGATTAATAATTTCGGCTTTTCGACCAAGAACCAATTTCTGATTAGAATATCGATAGAGTGTTAATTTTTTATTATTAGAAAATGTCAGGCCCAAGAATCATCAGTTGTATTTTAATCGAGTTATCGAAGCGATGCTTTTCGTCTTTTTATCCACGTTATTAATTCTGCTGCTACGTTTATCTTTCACCCCTTCGAGAGATTTGCGTAGCATATTGCCATTTGCCTCTTCCATATTTTATTTATTGTGAGAGACGGAGTCTTTAAATCGCATCCTATTCTCGTGGAGTTAATGGGTGGCCTTAATCTGAATCTACTTCTCCAGCTGCACTACCTTTGCCATTGCCTCCTTCAAATCCTTCTCCAATCCTTTATTTATGGCTGCGAACTTGTCTGCCCTTTTACTCAGCTACTTGATTTGCTTGTTTTGGTCTGGCGATTGACTCTGAATCTCGACTATTTTTCGGCTCAGGAATTAAATGTTTTCGTCTTTCTTTTTGAGGACGGACTTCAGTTGGTCTATTTTACTGTTGGAAGTTTCACAGGAGCCTTTGAGCACGCGATTGAAGCTTTAGAGACTATAGACCTTTTCTTGGAGTGCCAAATTTGAGTTATGGAGATCGTCAATCTTCTGTCTATACTCTATCAGAATTGCCTGGAAACGACCTTGGGCCTTCAAGCTGCCTTAATCTGCTTTCGCGTTCTGTCTTTCAGATACCTATTGTTGAGCATCAGAAGGTTCATCTTCCTTTTCAGTGAGTTCGGGATCTCCACCACCAAAGTGTCTCTGGTAACGCACTCCTGGGGCATCGAGAAGCTTGCAGTCGTAGTAACTGTTGTCTTAAACCTTAATGAAAAGCTGTGTGTCTCTTCTTGAGGTTTTCGGGACTCCAGAGAATTGGCAGTTAGGGTTGTTATTGTTATTGGAAAATTCTTAGAAGTTGAGTGGGACGCACTGCGGGTGGATTTGTGGAGCCATTGATTCTGAAGGAGAATCCAGGTTAAGTTTGAGTTGATTATCTTAGAACATCAGAGAATAGGACTCATTAGTGAGACTACTTAAGCTCGACATATTTGTATCTATTTTTTTATTGGATGATTGATATAAAACAAATTAAATCTAAGCAATTTTTATGTCAGTTGAATAATTTTATATTAAAAAGTGTTATCCAAATACGACTCTAACAATTACGCACATTATTATTTCTGTAAGTATTTGTTAGATTAATTTATTTATCTTCTTTTATATATTTGTATATGAATAAGTAGTACTTAAATGAATAATGTCTACAAAAAATATATATCTATATCAAATTTTGAATTCACAAATGATCTACATATATACTATAAAACTATAAAAATATATA